>MU718532.1:2464-46423 GCA_026770625.1 Nicotiana glauca
TTTGCACCCCCTAGATTGACGGCTTCAGTGTCATTCAGATTGGGCTTGGATTTCTCTTCAAATTGGCTCAACTCTCTATTTATCTCTTCGAAGGCTTCATCCTCATCGTATTCTGATTCATCATCATAATCGACCTCTTGTACAGTTAGTTCAGAATCAAATTGATTTTTTAGACTAGGTTGAAGATCCGTTGTGCATGCCATATCATTAGAACCAGTATAAAGAGAACTGTTCAGAAAGAGAAAAAAAGAAATTAAAACAAAATAAAAAGAGAAAACTTTCACTTTATTAAAATATGGGATAACAAGGTTTCACACTTCTGTCGAATAATAAAACAAAACTGGATTACAACCCTGGAATAATCCAAATAACAAGAAAGAAAAATCCAGAGCCTACTACCAAGACTCCCTCCGGGTAGGAAGAGGAGTAGCCGTCCAATTGTTGATATTTTCCCTAGGCCCCACAAACTGTATATCTGTCCTACTGGACCCTTCTCCAGATTCTATCACGTCGACGTCGGTGAACAACCTTTCAAAACCATGATTCAAATCTCCATCTGACCCAATCAGTGGTTCGAGAGCCTTCGGGACCGACAACCTTCTGCTACCTGCTCTGACAAAGGATCTGGAGAGACGCAGAACCGGCTTGGGAAGAACCCAAACTCTCTTCTTCAACTTTTGGGCCCGTCTTACATCTACTGTTGTAGTCTTGAATCCTAGCCCAAAAGTATCCAGATTCTTGGGCAAAGAAACTGGCTGGACAATACCCTGCAGATTCAACTTGAACTCAGACTTGGGCCTTTTGAGGTCGAACGGACCTTAATCAAGTGTTCTCAACTGAGAACACTTTGAGTAAGGTCCATTGGACACCCAAATTCCTTTAATTTTAGACAGAACCTAGGCTAGGACCGTTGAGCGAACAACTCAAGGGGGAAGGCTCGGAACTGTCGACTGCACTGCTGACCGACTAGTTATACCGCAAATATGCATTTCCGAATTTACGGGATAATGATATAGGAAGAGAGAAACGACAATTATAAGTGTTGCTATACTATTTTTTTGGCACGAGTGGAGAGCATGATTATGCAATAATTAAAAGCATGTCAGCATGTATTTGTACATTAAGAAAGCGATAAATACAAGAGTTTCATAATTTAAAGCAATAAAGAAAAGAGAACAAGGAAGTATGTCAGTCTTGCTTTTGAAGAAGAAATTAAATGCTTAAAGGAATTAAACGAGTAATTGCACACAAGGAGAGGTACAAATTCACAAGAACAATCTGATATGGTAAAATCCTGAAAAATCCCAAGCAGAGTTGCCATGCTGTCGCGCCCCCTTTTCCTTCGTGGAAATCGGGTTTATGACATTCGGTTCGGACAAATATTTCCTTTTAGGAAAGGGGTTTGCAATTTTGAAGAGTCACCACCTAACGATTTTAAGGTGCGTTAGGGCACCTATGAGGTTCAACTATAACTACATTTTTTATAACCAGAGATAAGGTAAGGGCTTGAAATTATCCTAAGGGGAAGGTGTTAGGCACCCCTCAGGATCCACTAGTGTGGTTCCTGGCCAGATGGTTCTTGGTGAATTTGTGTAATTAACAAGTAAACAAATAAGGCTCAAATAAGAGGGGGTTTTAAATACACATGTGTTTGGAAATGATAAAAATAAAACAATGTTTGAAAGATTTATAACTAAGCATGCTAACGAATATAAAAGAGGGTCCTAGGTTTATTTATAATATGGATCACATCAATGCAATACCCAGTAATCACTCCTCAAAAAAGGGGCTACACGTGGTATTAGTGCACCGGTCGTCATATCCATATCTACCCTTCCCACCCCGTTAAGGTATTAAAGCACAGATTGGTCTCGACCTCTATTGCATGCTGCTACCCGTCCCATTCCTATCAATCCCGGAGGAATTTTGGACTACTATTCCTATAAGAGGGAGGATTTTATGCAGACTCTTGGTTTTTTAAAGGTAAAAGACTAAGGCGACATTCAAAACACATAGGACTGCATATTAGGGGAAATATGTAAATTACTAAGAGGCTCATACATACATCCTCAAGCAAAGCACATAAATAGCATGACTTAAACACATTTAGGGTCAGAATTTAAAGTACTAAGACAAGGGAGTTTTAGTTGTTGAAGCAGACCAATTTATTACATAACTCAGATAAGAAGTCTGAATCAGGCCTGCCTGCTGGTTGTAGTAGTTGCTAATTAAACAAAGGCGAATTCAATTTTATCGTTATTACCTAAGGCTTGCCTAAGTGTGTATTGATGATACCCTATAAGAATGATATCTATTGCTAATTCAAGAATGGCAAAGCAGTGATAGTTTTAAACAAGCAAATTGGATCCTATAGGCATGATTTCTAAACCGTATTAATGAAAGGAGCAAGTTGTTTAAACTAATTCAAAACAGTACGAGTCAAATTGATTTTTAACTAAACTGGTTTCATATTGTATGGGCATAATCTATATTGTTGCTGATTTAATCCCTACAGACATGGTATCTAATATTAAAGGCTTATTTGGTCTTATAGGCATGGTATCTAATAAAGTGAAGTAGACAGGATTTATTTGATCAAAGCGAAATTCCTATAGACATGATTTCTATAAAATATTGATATTAACCTTATAGGCATGACATCTAATTTAGAAACTGATTTTGACCTTGTAAATAGGACGTCTGATTATAGCCATTAAATCCTATAGGCATGATTTCTAAGTGTGGAGAATGCAGAACTTTATTAATCAGATCCTATAGGCAGGATATCTAAGGGTAGAATTAAGACATGCAGAGTTTGAAATAACAGACCATATAGGAAGGATGTCTAAGTGTAGATGTGGACATGCAGAACAAATCCTATAGGCAGGATATCTAAGTGTAGAAGTGGACATGTAGAACAAATCCTATAGGCAGGATATCTACCCTTAAAATATGCATAATTACACATCCCTTTTCACTAGCCAACCCCAATATTCATTACAAATTATTACAGACCAAATGCTAAATTACAAGACAAGTACAAAAATAAGAAATTACAACCGAAAGAAGACTGATTCTGACTTCCTCTCTGAGTTATGGAACAAAACACCTCAAATACCACTTGTTTCAAAACCTTTCTCAGACCTGGGTGTGTCAAAGTCCCTAAGGATCTCAAGAGACCTCGGGTAGTGCTTATACCCAGGTTTGCATAACCAGATAGAGAATGATTGCAATATGGAAGGGCCAGCCCTTATGTGTCCAAGTTCGGAGGGAGCTCAAGGGTCCCAAGGCAAGGCTCACACAAGAGGGGCAGAACTTAGGTTCTAGGAATATAGTGAAAGTGCAGAACATGGACTGGGAAATATTAAGTGATAAGGGTGATTTGAAAACAGTAGTAGTGAAACTCAAAGTGTAAAAATCAGTACTTGCACAAAGGGTCAGGGGTTTTGGGATCACATTGCATGAAGCATATGAACCTATGAGGGGTTAGGTTTGGACGTGCACAGTAATAGAGGATGCGGGCATACTCACAAACCAGCCAGAAACATAAATAGGGGATGTGGGGTTTGGGATATACACATAAGAGAACATTAACTTAAAAAAAAGGGAAGGGAACACTTTGTCACATGCTAGTAATGTAACTTGATTGCAGAAACATAAGCAGAAATGGACAAGGATGAAAGAAGTGGAAACAATTACAAAAACATATTGTTGTTAATACTTGAAAATTAACTAGGACATACCAGCAAGAAGCAAAGTGCAGAAAGAAAAAGTAAGCAAACTCCCACAGCCTAACCTTGGCTTTCAGTCGACCGGACAAAGCAGTAGTACAAGTAGTACAAAGAAGAGAGAGAGTTTTGAGTGAAGTATATGTTCTGAACTCAGATTGTTCGTGTGTCCTTTAAAGAAAATAGGGGTGGATATTTATAGTTTTGAAAACAAGTGGTATGTAAGGTAATAAGTAAAGTCTTAACATAAACATGGAAACAATCACAAATTAGAATCAATTAACACAAGTTATTCCCTTTAATTAAGGAATCACTGTTTAACGGCAGTAGCAGGTTTCAATTAAGGAAAAAATTAGTTTGAAGATAGATTGATCATGGACATATAAAGGGTAGTAATAGCATGAGTGGAACCATCAAGTCTAAATACAAAAATATGCTTATTTTTGGAAAATATTCAGTAAGGTAGAATATCACAGCAAAGGAAAAGAATCAATTAATTTTAAACAAGCGAGTGAATTTAGAGTTCATAAAAGAAAAGCTTTGTAATCAGTCACAAGACCAAGATCAGTCAAGGAAAAGGCTTCAACATATAAATAGAGTGAACAGGAATATCAGACATGCGAGGCCAAACACATTGGCAATAGAGATAATCGCAAACATGTTGTAGTGGCAGAAATAAGCTAGGATTCTGTAGTAAAGCAAACATCCGAGGCATAGTAGTCAGGTAGGTCAAGTCACAGAGAATCAACAGTGAAGAAAACATAGTATCAGGTAAAAGAAATCAGAGGCATGTAAAGGTCTCACAGTAGCAGGAGAGGAAACCTTTGAGAAGTTAAGGTTTCAACAAAAGTCAGTTCAAAAAGATAGTAAAACTCAGAATCAGATAAGTCACATAAATAAAAGAGAGTCTGAAACAAGGAACCTTTATCCGAGTCCAGTAGACCTTAAACAAACAATCTCAGACTAAAAGGCTTAGGGTTTTTTCACAATAGTCGAGCTTAAAAATATGGTAAAACTCATAATCAAATAAGTCAAACAAGAACGAAGCAAGTACACATTTAAACAAACAATTTCTAGAAATCAAATAAGACCTAAAAAATTTTTGGGTTTTAACATGCTGGAATAGATAGAAGAACAACATTAGCAAATAGCAAAATCATCAACAACATTAAGATCAGAGAAGAACACTTAAAGAAAAAACCCTAATCGTTGAAAGTGAAGAGTCATTTTGAAAGAAAAGTCAAAGAACCTTCGAGAAACACTTAGAAAGTTCATAGGAAGCACATATCTAAGATAGATCTGAAAGAAATAAGAAGGTCCTAGAGATTAGGATTTCAGAGAACCCAAAAGAAATAAGAAAGGCCTTGAAAGTTTCTGATGTAACCAGGAAAGTCAAGGATCTGCCTTGAAAGGCCATGAGTGGCCGGAGAAAGGTCGTGGATGGCCGGAGAAAATCCATGAACAACAGTCGAGCAAGGACTAGGCCAGGTTCCTTTAAAGTCTAGCCATGAAACCACTGGATCAAACACATAGGAGCCATAGAAGGCTGGTACATATCTCAAACGGCCATGAGAAGCCATGGATTAACCAGGTATTAGGGTGGGGTTAGTTGGCGGTGGCTAAAGTTTAGGTGGTGTTGCAGAGAGAGTTTAAGAGGAAGGGGATTCTAAGGCGGCAGATTGTAACAAATGGTAGGGTTTTGGGGATCGTTTGTGATTAATTAAGGTAAGGGGTGATTGTGGTCGTTCCTAGATTAAAAGGGTAGGCGGTCGGTTTTATGAGAATGAGTTTGAGCCTGGTCCGATGGATTTAATTGGGTTGGGAATTGGGTTTAAATTGGAGGAGAATTCAGACTATATTGAAATGCAATTGGGCTAGATTTTAAATAGCCATTCTCCCTATTTAATTTATAAACAGTGATAAATTAATTTCTGAAAATAAATTATAAGCACTAAAATGATTTATAACATATAATTAATAATTTAAAAAATACATGACTTAATTTTAAGAATATAAAACACAATTAATTCTAAAAGAGGCTAATATTGTAATTATATGCAATTTAGATTAAAATACTAAATAAATTTGTAAAACATATGCCAAAATTACCTTAGCTATATATTAGCATAGGTATAAGAATCCAATAAATTAATCATCAAAAAATATTAATTTTGGACATAATTATTTGGATTTTATGGATGAAAAATAGAAATAAATCAGTTTAAAAACCTTTAAAATTATGCAAAAAAAATAATAAAATGTATGGACATACTTATATATGCATATATATTCTATTTTAAAATTATTTTGCACACTGAAAATATATAGGGAAAAATTGGGTGTCAACAAGCCGCAGAAGCGGATTTTGGAGAAATGGCAGGAACCGCAAAAGCGGTTAGGATGGCCGCATTTGCGGAGTCGCAGATGTGGAAGGCTTGTCGCAGATGCGGTTTTGGGCTGGTTACTGATTTCCACAGAAGCGGGGGAATGACCACAAATGATGTATACCAGAAGCGAGTATTGTGCCGCATATGCGAAACGGTCTGGGCAGAACATATAAGTTATTCATTTCGCGAATTTGAGCTATTTCACCATTTTTGACTTCGGCTTTGGAGTTTTTAGGCGATTTAAAAGAGGGATTTCAAGGGAACTTCATTGAGGTAAGGAATTTGGACTTGAAACTCATTCCTATGCTATTATTTCATGGATTAGAGCTAGAAATTAATGAAATTAAAGGTGAAATTTGGGGAAACCTAGAGTTTAATATTGGAGACCTATGATTGAGGATTTGATGGACTATTTGAGGTCGGATTTCTAAAATTTTGATATGTATGAACTCGTGGAGAGATAAGTAATTTATTGATGTAAAAATTATTGAATTCTGAGATGTGGGCCCGGGGGTCAGGTTTTGGTAATTTCGGGATTTGTGTCAATTATTGATTGTTTTCGTGTGGGCTTCGTTCCCTTAGCATATGTTGACATCCTCGTTCTGATTTTGGATAGATTCGGCATGCGTGGAGGCCGATTCGAGGGGCAAAGGCATTGCGAACTAGAGATTGGACCAGTTCGAGGTGAGTAATGATTGTAAATGATGTTCTGAGGGTTTGAAACCCCGGATTGTACATCGTAGTGCTATATTAAGGTGAGGTACACGCTTGATGATGAGCGTGGGGTCATACACTATTGGGGATTGTGACTTGGTCTGTCCTGATTGATGATTTTACCGCGTAGTTGACTGAAATCTATTTGCTATTATCATTAGTTGGGTTGAATGCCATATTTGGGCTTCGTGCCAACTAGTTGAACCCTGCGGGGAATTGTATTGATATTTCCTCACTACTTTGAATTTATACTTGAACTCAGTCATGATAATTTCCATTATTTCATACTCAACCATGTTTACTCAGTTTTAATACTTAAATGACTATTTTAAATGATGTTTGGGCTGAGAAACACTATTTTACTATTGCCCGAATGGCTTGTGAGGATTTCTCACTGAGTAAGGCCGAGGGTCTATGTTATGAGAAAACACTGATATAGATTGGAGGTCGAGGGCCTGAGATTGTATGCCACGAGGTGGCTTGATATTGATATGAGGTCGAGAGCCTATTTGTGATGCCATGAGATGGCTTGATATTGCATTTGGGTCGTACGGGGCTCCTCCAGGAGTCTGCACACCCCTAGTAAGTGCGTGTATCCATTATGATGTGAGATTAAGCCTGAGAGGCTAGTATTGTTCTGAGATATTGGCCCAGGGACTGTGTTGATACAGTGCCCGAGGGGCAAACCTTTACGCGTTTATTTTTCTTAATTGCCTGTCAATCATGTGCTTACTTGTTAAAAAAGGATTTTTTACTCATCTCTAAATTGGTTTACTGTATTAAAATGGTTTTACCATTTTATTATAGAATGCCATGTGCCTTACGTATTTTCTGGCTTTCAGTCGTTATTTACATTTGTTACTCACTGAGATGGAGTACACACTTTACTCTCTACACCCTGTGTACAGATTTAGGCATAGCTGGTTTCGCTCCCAAGTGTTGATCCTTCCAACTTCAAGCGGACATTCGGAGTACACGAGGTAGCTGCCTGGCGTTCGCAGTCCCGTATTTCTCCTCCTTTATCATTTCTATCTTGTTTCAGGCAGTTGCACTAGTGTACAGACTTAGCAGACTTGTATTATGGCTTATAGATGCTCATGACTAGTGACAACCCAGTTAGGGCTATGTATGGGTGTTCTTCCGCATATTTTTTATATTATCTGCTATTTCAGATTTATGTTATCATGTTTAGACTGTTTCTTAAATGCTTAACTATGAATAATTGGAAAATGGGAAGTGTCGGCTGGCCTTGTCTTCACGAGAGGCACCATCACAATCGGGTCTGGGTTTGGGGTCGTGACATATTTGTCCATTGGCATCTACTGCAATGGTGATCAACAGCTTAATATGATACATTTCATAGACATGAGTACCTTCTACAGATATTACCGGATGACAATGCACAAAACCATCAATTGCTGGTTTAAATGCCCAGAACACGTATCTGAATATATATTCCGGTATTTGAGCACTCCGCTCGAGCTTCCATTCAACAACAGCCCCAGGGTTAAAGTGTTGCAATGCGGCCATGTACCTGGGTAGAGATGAAAATGACTTAACCCAGTCACCATAAACAATTTCAAATGCACGTTTGCACCCGAGATATGCCTTTTATTGTAATAGTATACCTATATTCCTGCTGAACGGATGTAATACACTATTTGATCTTAGGCGCTTCAATGTGTGGAATCAGTTGAAGAGTAATCAAGTAATATCCTTGTTGAAGTGATACCCATTGAATGTGTCCATTTCACAATTGTGGCTGCCAATATATTTACACATTTTCCACATACCTATTATTCTTGCTCGCACACAGAATCAAATGACAACCCATAAACCATCTATGAAAAACAACCTTGTGTACATCCGGAGATGACTCCTATACCATCATATCATGGCACTCTTTAACGCTGTACATTTTCACCGCCCTGCTTAGGCGCGCTTTATCAGGAAAAAGTATGCTATTTGCCAGTATCGCTGGTCTAGACTCATCTCACATTGCTATCCGAATTTTGTCAAAATATCTTGTGAGGGTATCATGTGACAACCCGGCCAGTTGTCTCATGAGTTACCGCTCTATTTATTCCATTTCTACTTTTTTATGCTTTTTATCCATTTTTTATATGATAAAGTTGATTAGTTTGCATTCGGAGTGGATTTGGCAAGAAATGAGACACTTAGTCTCTTTTAAGAAGGTTTAAGTTGGAAAAGTCAATCGAATGTCGATTTATGTGTTAGAGGGCTCGGATGTAAGTTTCGATGGTTCGGTTAGCTTCGTGAGGTGATTTGTTGTCACACCTCCTTTTTTTCGCTACAACACCCCGTGAAGGGTGTAATAAGGGGAATTTTTCCAATTAAAGGACAATCGAAACGGGATTTATTATTAAGAGTTGGAGTCGCCACTTGGGAGATTTATGGTGTCCCAAGTCACCGGTTTGAATCCCGAATCGAGGAACAAATTGACTCTATATTACAGCTTGTGAACCAGAAATTCGGATAAGGAATTCTGTTAACCTGGGAGAAGGTGTTAGGCATTCCCGAGTTCCGTGGTTCTAGCATGGTCGCTCAACTGTCATATTCGGCTTATTTATCTGATTTTAACAATTATGCACTTATATACAAGTTATAACTCTTTCACCGCTTTTATTATTATTATTATTATTATTATTATTATTATTATTATTATTATTATTATTGTTGTTGTTGTTTTAACAAAGAATTGCAACGTTGTGAAAATGTATCTCGAACCACGTCACAATCTATGTACCCGTGGTTATCGACACATTTTGACTCCGTTGAGATTCGAATTTGGGTCATATAAATGTGCACCCGAATTTAAGAAAGTAATTTATTAAAGGCGCGCCTAAAGCGACTAGCGTATCATTATTTTGGGTGAGGCCGTGAAATTTTGCTAAACGGCCCCTCCCGAAGTCTAAGTAACTTCACAAACACGTATAGAGGGCCCCGCAGCTTGTGCGTTCTATTTGGCGAGGCTCATCTCGTTTATTTTAAAAAAAGATCATCCTAAAGTGACTAATATTTTCCTATTAAGCGTCTCTAAAAATGAAAGAAGAAAAGATCCTAATTAATTTACATTCTCAAGAATTGTTATAGTCGGGTTCCGAACACAGTTTGTTAAATCAGAATATAAACGTGCATATGGTAGTCTATTTGCCAAAATGGCCCCAGGTCCGGTGCATGTAGTGTTAAACGGGACCTGGGACATCTTATTCATTTGTTGAGGCCTAGTTAAGTTATTCTACACATTCAGAATTTGCAATGCAGAAAGTGTAAAGTAATGGTATCTAATTAAACATGTCGTTGCAAGTTTCAGAAAGGCAACAATTGAATGGGATAACTTAGATGTCTAGTAATTCAAACAGTCTACTGGGCCCGATTATGTTGGACATGCATTTGAAATATACTACCTAACAACCAAACTGAAATAAACAGAGTACTATTTACTACGGCATCATCCTTCTTTTAACTAAGAGCATACATGGAAAGTTCACAAAACTAAACTACTATAAAAGACTGTCCAGTTATACATTTCACAGGCAGAAATCTACATGACAGTAGTATATAAGATGAACTCAATACAATCAGTGAAAAGAAAAGAAAAGGCTAAATTAAAACTTCCACTTCCATTTTTATATGCATTCATGCTTCCATATTTTTCAGCTTACAATAGCTAGTGTATCAGTTGTGTACCTGGTATAAGAAGCAAAAGAAGAGGAAGATCAGCAGAGTAGCAGTAGCATACAACACAGCAACAACCAGCAATCAGTAGTAGAGTAACACTCAACCGAAACAAATCCCTAGTGATAGATTTTAAAATCCAGCAACGACCAATAAAACAGTGACCAAATAACCCAACCACACTTAGGAAACACCAGATGAAATCCCAGAAATACAATAGAACAGTAGGTTTCTGATCTTCAAACACTCAAAGAAAGCAACTTGGAACTTCAATGAAACAATAGCAAACTAATGCTGATTTTCAATAGCGAAAGAAACCTCACTTTTCAATTTTTAACTCTCAAACTACTGATTTTTTTTCAGATTGAAAGAACACCCTATTCAACTCTAGTTAACTGAGCTTTTAGTGTCAAAATCCAGCCAAATTTTCACTCTATCTATCTGGCTTTCCTGGATTAAAAAGCCATCCAAATTAAACTTAAATTCTGGACTTCTTATGTTAAAAATCCAGCCCCCTTTTTCACTTAAAATGACTCTATTTATAACCCAAAACAGACCCCTCCTACTGCCTAGAAACACTCATATTTTTATTCTGCCCATACCCCCTAAATTCCCACTCCTAAGTGTCTTTCTTGTATGAAACTATTTGGTTCCCCACTCTAGCATGCTTTGTTCCCTATTTGTTTCAATCAAGAATCATGGGGTATTACTTAAATCTCATACTATTATGTTTGGTCCCCCATTGATATTAAACTAATGGTATTTAAAAAACCACTTGACAGACCCTTAAGTTAGTCTTAATTACAGCCCTGTTAAATCCCAATATTACCCCTTGACCCCTTGTATATTACTGTCCTACCTGACCCTTGTTAGTCTGTTACTCAAACCCTATAAAAGTCCAAACCTATCAAACTGGTTTCTGGTTGACCTATCTACAGCTATAAACCAGTTCCTAGTATCAAATTCACACAGTGATTCACAGTAAGAGACCAAATCAACTCAAAAACTGGTATCAATCAGATGGAACGAGTTGATCATATTGGGAACCAATCCTGATCAACTCAAACCAAATGATCAAACAGGGATTTTCTAATGTGAGCAAAACATGAATATCAAATAGGTTCAAGCAATCAACAGGATGAACTGAGATGCATTTGAAGGTGTCAACCAAGCTAAGCTCTAAATTCAGAGCAAACATATGCTCATTCTTAATTAGAACAGAAAGAAGCATAGGTACTGGCATGAACCTATTATCGTGTTATTCTAGCCTTCAAGTATGAAAAACTAATTGACGACACGTATGCAATCGACCACACAAATTATAACATCTAACAGTTAACAACAAACAACAGGGTGATTCATGTGGCTTTGGACAAAACAAAGAACTTATAAACTAACTACTCGACGAAGTTTCAAATTGATTATATAGCTCAACACACACTTAACAATGGACAGAAGAAAATTTGACCAAATAAAAGGTCTGATTGAAGGAGAGAAGATTTTTTACAGAATTTGAACAGAAAATTAATACAACAAATGAACAGATAACAATAAACTAGAAATAGAATAAACAAAAAGAGAGTAAAAATACCTCAAGAGCTCAAAAACAAACAACTCGACTTGAACTCAGACTCGGGCCTTTTAAGGTCGAACGGAACTTAATCGAGTGTTCTCAACTGAGAACACTTCGACTAAGGTCCATTGGATACCCAAATTCCTTTAATTTCAGACAGAACCTAGGCTTTGTTTTCTAGGGTTCCTGGGGTTTGATTTGGGGTTCGAATATTTCTAGTATGATTCGAACCAAACCAAGTGCATTTTGGCACGAGGGAGGTCAGGGTGTGACAGGGTGTGAGTTTGGGCTTGGTTGGAGTGGATTCAAGTTCTGCTCGAATCTTCAAACAAAGATTCGAGACGATGGGGGATGATTCGAGCTAAACGGTTCATGGATTCATAATAAGGGTGGTCAGGTGGTTTAGGGGTGTTGGTTTGGTGACCGGCAGCGTTGTTGCCGCCGGGTTTCAGGTGGAGGAGTGCCATGGCGGCTAGGGTTTGGTGAAGGAGGTGTTTGGTCTCTGAGAGAGACGATGAACAGGTGAGGGGGGTGTTTGGATTGGGGGGTGTGGGATGTGATTTAGGTTTATATACGAAATCAGGGGACTAATCCAGGCCGTTGGATCAACTGAGATCGATGGCCTGGATCAATTCCCTTGTGAGGAACGACATTATTTCTTTAAATAAGTGGCTGGGTCGGTTTTGGATGGGAACAGGTCGGGTTATTAGGGGGCCTTGGGACCGTCAGATCAAATTAAATCAATGGCTCGGATACATTGACCAAATACGGCGTCGTTTGGATATATCTAGAGATGGACTGGACTGTTAGATCTGTTTGATCAACGGCCCAGATTTGAGACAACTAAACGGCGTCGTTTGGACCGTCTGAGAGACCAGGTGATTTGGACCGGGTAAATGCATTGTTTGGGCCTGGTTTTGGTCCAACAAAGTGGCCAGTTCCAAGTTTTTCTTCATTTTTTTCGCCCTTTTCTTTTTCTTCTTTCAATTCCTAATTAACAAAAATTCTACAATAAATTGTAAAACCAAAAATTAACTTTAAAATATTAATTAACCCTTAACAATAATTGATAGACAAGATTTGACACCAATTAGAAACAAAAATCACACAATTTTACACTTATTGACAAAAATAGAACAAATACATATTTTTGTGATTTTCTTTCTTTTAAAACCAAACTGTGGTTTAATTAATTCCAAAACGCACAATTAAATCTTCAATAAGCATGTAACATGTATTTTTGTATTTTTCAATTAATTAAAAACAAGATAAACCTTCACAGACAAAAATAATTATCCAAAATGTCACGCAAAAATTCTCAAAATTGTACCCAAAGGCAATCTGTTTTATTTTTCGATTTCTTTTGGAGTAGTTTTCGTGAAGCAAAAATCACGTGCTCACATTTGTCACTTAGGAACATGATCGAAATTGGTTTTTGAGGTTCGGTATAGAATTAGGCTTGAATTGGCGAAGTTAGTATTTTGGCGATTTCCTGTTGGTAGGTGAGATTTTGATCTGAGGGTTAGAATAGAATTCGGAGAGTTGCTCTAGCTTCGTTATGTTATTTGGGATGTGTGTGCAAAATTTCAGGTCATTCGGACATGGTTTTGTTGGGTTTTTTATCAAAAGCGTATTTCGGAAGTTTTTAAAAAATTTAAGCTTGAATTCGATGTGAATTGGTGTATTTGATGTTGTTTGAGGTGTTTTTATGATTGGAATAAGTTTGAATGAGGTTTTATGATGTGTTGGTACTTTTGGTTGAGGTCTCGGGGGCCTCGGGTGAGTTTCGGATACTCAATCGGACCAGTTTTGAAGTTTGAAAGTTGCAGATTTTGGGAGTTCAGATGTTGCAGAAATTAACACTTTGCGTTCGCGTAAAGAGCCTCGCGTTCACGAAGAAGGAAGGGAAGAAGGTCAAGATTTTGCCTTCGTGATTGTGAGATGGACCTCGCATTCGCGGAAGGCTGAGGATCAGTGCATCGCGTTCGCGAGTGATAGTACGCGATCGCGTAGAAGAGCGTGAGTCAGATGGGTCTAAGGTATTTTGGTCATCGCGTTCACATATGGTGTGTCGCACGCGTAGCTTTAGGTGAAATGGTCATCGCATTCGCGGTTGGAGTGTCGCATTCGCATAGGGACATTTTTGGTCAAAGCAAATTTGTGCTTCGCGAACACGAGGGTTTGACTGCGTTCGCGAAGAAGGATGGGTCAGACCTGGGCAAAATGTTTAAAACATTCCATCCGCAATTTTGGAGCTCATTCACTCCATTGTTGATTATTTTGAGAGCTTTTTGAAGGGAGTTGAATAGGGATTCAAGGGTAATCGATTGGAGGTAAGATTTATGAACTTAAAACACGTCTCTATGGTGAAATCTACCTAGAAATTCATGGAACTTCAGCTAAAAATGGAAAAAAGCTAGGGCTTGGGATTTTGAAATTTGATTGGGGGATTTGGAGGACCAATTGGGGTCGGATTTGAGAACTTTTGGTATGTATGAACTCGTTAGGAGATAAGGAACACGTTGATGTAAAAAATTCTGAGTTTCGAGAAGTGGGACCAGGGCTCGAGTTTTGCTAATTTCGGTATTTTTGATATTTTTTGATTGCTTTCGCTTGGGCTTTGTTCCCTTAGCATATTGTGACATATTCGTTCTGATTTTGGATAGATTTGATGCGCATGGCAGCCGATTCGAGGGGCAAAGTCATCGCGAGCTAGAGTCTTAGTCTGTTCGAAGTGAGTAATGATGTTAAATAACATCCTGAGGGTTTGAAACCCTAGATTTGTACATCGTAGTGCTATATTGAGGTGAGACACGCGCTAGATGATAAGCGTGGGGTCGTTTACTATTGGGGATTGTGACTTGGTCCGTCCCGATTGATGATTTTACCGTGTATTTGACTGAGACTTATTTGTTATAATCATAATTTGGGCTGAATGCCATAATTGGGATGAATGCCAACTATTTGAACCCTTCGGGGATCTTTATCACTATTTCCTCACTGTATTGACATTTTACTCGAACTCGGTCCTGCTGTTTTCCACTATTTTGCAACTCAGCCACTTTTATTCAGTTTTGATACTTAAATGATATTTCTAAATGATGTTTTGGGCTGAGGACTACTGTTTTACTAATGCCCGAGGGGCTTGTGATGATTTTGGGACTGAGTGCGGTCGAGGGACATATGTGAGGATACACTGAGTGATATGAGGCTCATGGCCTGAGATACACATATATATACGCCACGAGGTGGCTTGACTGATGTGAGGCCAAGAGCTGAGAGTTGATTCCACGAGGTGGCTTGATATAGCGCTTGGGCCGTAAGGGGCCCCTCCGGAGTCTGTACACCCCCCAATGAGCGCGGGTACCCATTGTGATCTGGGAGTGAGCCCGAGGGGCTGATACTGTTCTGAGAGATTGATATTGTGCCCAAGGGGGGGATTTCTAATTTTTATATACCTGTCAAATTTACATGTTTTACTTGTTAAAAAGGGATTTTACTTGATTACTTCATTGATTTACTATTTTAAGTGATTTTACTGCTTCTGTTTATATTGCTTTGTGTTTTCGCGTGTTTTCTTGCTTTCAGCCATTATTTATATTTATTACTCACTGGGTCGGAGTACTCACATTACTCCCTGCACCGTGTGTGCAAATTCAGGCATCGCAGGTCCTGCTCCCGAGTGTTGACTCGTCCCAGCTCAAGCGGATCTTCGAGGAGACTTTAGGTAGCTGCTGGTGTTCGCAGCCTGGAGCTCCTCTCTATTTATATCATTACTTTCTATCCTAGTATTGAGACTCTTTAGTTAAATTTAAGAGTTTATTATCTTAGACACTCGTGACTTGTGACACCCCCGGTTTGGGTTGTGTCGGAATGGTTTCAGCTATTGTTATCTATGTTTTTGTGAATTTATTACTATTAAATCATACTTTAAAATATTTTATGATCATTAACTACTTCAAAAGGTTTATTGTATTGGTTCGGCTGGCCTTTTCTTCACGAGAGGCGCCATCACAACCGGGTTCAGGGTTAGGGTCGTGACAAGTTGGTATTAGAGCCTAGGTTACTAGGTCTCACGAGTCATGAGCGGGTTTAGTAGAGTCTTGCAGATCGGTACGGAGACGTCTGTACTTATCCTCGAGAGGCTGCAGAACCTTTCAGGAAAAAATTCATATTCTTGAAATTCTTGTCATGCGAACATGTTGATCCGAGAACTAAACTTCTGTTGTTCTATTCTCTCACAGATGTTGAGGATGTGAGCTACTGGACAAGGTGGACAACCACCAGCGCTGCCCACTGAGGCCACCAGAGGTCGTGGACGCGGTCGTGGTCGTGGTAGAGGCAGAGTAGTGAGGGCAGTACCTGTTGATCCACCAGCTGCCCCAGCTCAGGATCAGGCTCTAGTAGCACCAGTTCAGGCACCAGTTGTGCCCATCGTGATTCCAGGTCTACAGGAAGCCTTGGCACATCTCTTGACAGTTTGCACTAGCCTAGCTCAGGCAGTTTTAGCCACCACAGCAGCAGCTACTTCACAGGCCGGGGAAGGCAATCAAACCCCCGTTGCTCGCACACCCGATCAGGTTGTGCAGGGACTCCAGACACTGGAGGCTCCTCTAGCCCAGCCGGTTGCACCAGCTCAGGAGTTCATGGTACCAGTTATGCCGGATAATGAGCAGCGGTGTCTTGAGAGGTTTGGTAGACTCCAGCCTCTGTCATTCAGTGATGCTGAGGGCGAGGATGCCCATTGTCTTCTCGATAAGTGTCATTTGATGCTCCGTACAGTAGGGATTCTTAAGTCTAGTGGTGTGGCATTTACCACCTTTCAGTTTTCTGGGGCTGCCTTCACTTGGTGGGAGGCATATGAGAGGCGTAGGCCTGTTGGTGCAGTGCCCCTTACTTGGCAACAGTTCTTCACTCTCTTTTGGGAGAACTATGTACCGCAGTCTCACAGTCCCATAGAGAGAAGCTACGTAGATAGTTTGAGTGGTTGCGACAGGGGGAGATGACGGTGTCACAGTATGAGTCGAGGTTTTCTGAGTTGGCTCGTCATGCCATCTGGTTGGTTCCGACAGATTGAGAGAGAATCAGGAGATTTGTGGATGGTCTTACTTATCAGCTCCATATTCTTATGACTCGAGAGAGGGTATTTGGTGCTACGTTCAAGGAGTTGGTGGATATTGCTCGTGAGATTGAGTCAGTTCGCCGGCAGGAGCTAGAGTAGAGTGAGACCAAGAGGCCTCGAGGTTTGGGCAATTATAGTAGTGCTCCTTCGAGGGGCCAGTTCCAGTATGGTAAAAGTTGTTGTTTTAGGCCTGCTCAGTCAGCATATCCGGAGTATCGAGGGCATCTTCAGGTCGTGGTTATCATGGGTATTAGTAGGGCCAGCCTTCACTCAGCGCCCTCCCAACTCAGAGTTCATCTCGTGCCCCATCGGCTCAAGGTTCGTCTATGTTGAGTGCATCTGCTAGTCACTCAAGTGCGAGGGGTTCCCTTCAGTCCCCTTCTCCAGTACCTGGGAGTTGTTTTGAGTGTGGAGAGTTTGGGCATGTGTGGAGACAGTGTCCTCGTCGTGTTGCTAGTTCGTCCCAGCATAGGGGTCAGCCCTCGACTTCTGCCCCGGTTACTTCACCACCCGCTCAGCCAGCTAGGGGTGGAGGTCAGTTAGCCAGGGGTTGCCCCAAAAGGGAAGGTCAATAAGGGGGCGGTCAGGCCCGTTTCTATGCTATTCCAAGCAGATCTGATGCCACTGCTTCTGATGTTGTTATTACAGGTATTTGTTTCAGTCTGCCACAAAGATGCCTCTATGTTATTTGATCTCGGATCCACCTTTTATTATGTGTCCTCATATTTTGCTTATTATTTGGGTATGCCCCATGAGATTCTTGCTTTACCTGTTCATGTATCTACCCTGGTGGGTGATACTATTATTGTAGACCATGTGTACTGGTCATGTGTGGTGACTATTGAGGGTCTAGAGACCTGAGTGGATCTATTGCTATTGATCATGGTAGATTTTGATGTCATTTTTGGCATGGATTTGTTATCTGAGTATCGTGCTATTCTAGATTGTCATGCTAAGACAGTCACTTTGGCCATGCCGGGTGTACCGCGGATCGAGTGACGTGGTATGACTGATCATGTTCCTAGTAGAGTGATCTCTTTCTTGAAAGCCCAGCGCATGGTTAGGAAGGGTTGTCTTTTGTATCTTGCCTTTGTGAGGGATGTTGGAGCTAAGGCTCCCGGTATTGATTCTGTCCCAGTTGTGAGGTACTTCCCTAATGTATTTCCTGTAGACCGGTCGGGCATGCCGTCGGACAGGGCTATTGATTTTGGTATTGACCTGGTGTCGGGCACTCGGCCCATCTCTATTCCACCATATCGTATGGCATCGGCGGAGTTGAAGGATCAGCTTCAGGAACTCCTAGATAAGGGGTTCATCCAGCCGAGTGTGTCACCTTGGGGTGCGCCGGTTCTGTTTGTGAAGAAGAAGGATGGCACAATGAGAATATGCATTGATTATAGGCAATTGAACAAAGTAACAATTAAGAACAAGTATCCTTTACCTCGTATTGATGATCTATTTGACCAGCTTCAGGGAGCGAGGGTGTTCTCCAAGATTGATCTCTGTTCGGGTTATCACCAGTTGAAGATCAGGGATTCAAATATTCTTAAGACAGCCTTCAAGACTAGATATGGTCATTATGAGTTCCTGGTTATGTCTTTTGGGCTGGCCAATACCCCAGCAGTGTTCATGCATTTGATGAACAGCGTGTTCCGGCCTTATCTTGACTCGCTTGTCATAGTCTTCATTGATGATATTCTGGTGTATTCGCGTAGTCAGGAGGAGCACGTTGAGCATTTTAGGGTAGTGTTGCAAAGATTAAGGGAGGAGAAACTGTATGCAAAGTTCTCCAAGTGTGATTTTTGACTCAACTCAGTGGCATTCTTGGGTCATGTGGTGTCCAGTGAGGGGATTCAGGTTGATCCAACGAAGATATAGGTGGTGCAGAGTTGGCCCAAATCGTCTTCAGCTACGGAGATTCGTAGTTTTCTTGGTTTGGCAGGCTATTATCACCAGTTTGTTCAGGGATTCTCATCTATCGCATCGCCCTTGACCAAGTTGACCCAGAAGGGTGCTTCATTTGTATGGTTGGACGAGTGTGAGGAGAGCTTTCAAAACTCAAGACATCTTTGACCACAGCTCCAGTATTGGTATTGCCATCAGCTTTAGGTTCATATACCGTGTATTGTGATGTTTTGAGAGTAGGGATTGGTTATGTGTTGATGCAGCAGGGTAGAGTTATTATATATGCTTCTCGTCAGTTGAAGCCCCGCGATAAGAACTACCACGTTTATGATTTGGAGTTGGCTGCCATAGTTTACGCATTGAAGATTTGGAGGCATTACTTGTATGGCATGTCGTGTAAGGTATTCACTAATCATCGCAGTCTTCAGCATTAGTTCAAGCAAAAGGATCTTAACTTGAGACAGCGGAGGTGGTTGGAGTTTCTTAAGGATTATGACATCACTATTACCATCCGGGAAAGGCCAATATGGTGGCCGATGCTTTGAGCCGAAAGGCAGTGAGTATGGGGAGTTTGGCATGTATTCTAGTTGGGGAGAGACCTCTTGCGGTTGATAATCGGGCTTTGGCCAATCAATACGTGAGGTTGGATATTTCTGAGCCCAGTCGGGTATTGGCTTCTGTAGTATCTCGGTCTTCTTTATATGCCATATCAGAGAGCGTCAGTATGATGATCCGTATTTGCTTGTCCTTAGGGACAGAGTTCAGCATGATGATGCTAAAGATGTGACCATTGGTGATGATGGAGTGTTGAGGATGCAGGGCCGAATCTATGTGCCCAATGTGGATGGGCTTCGGGAGTTGATATTGGGGGAGACTTATAGCTCGCGGTATTCCATTCATCTGGGTGCCACGAAGATGTATCAGGATCTTGGATAGCATTATTGGTGGCAGAGAATAAAGAAAGATATTGTTGGGTTTGTAGCTCGGTGTCTCAATTGTCAGCAGGTGAAATATGAGCATCAGAGACCGGGTGGCTTGATTCAGCAGATGGTTATTCCTGAGTAGAAGTGGAAGAGGATCACTATGGAGTTTGTTGTTGGACTTCCTCGGACTTTGAAGAACTTCGATGCTATTTAAGTGATTGTAGACAGGCTGACCAAGTCCGCGCACTTCATTCCTATCTGTACTACTTATTCTTCAGAGCGTCTTGCAGAGATATATATTCGGGAGATTGTTCGGTTGCATGGTGTCCCAGTTTCCATCATATCAGATCGGGGAACTCAATTTACTTCCTAGTTTTGGAAGTCTGTTAAGCGAGAGTTGGGTACTCAGGTGCAGTTGAGCACAGCGTTTCACCCTCAGACGGATAGGCAGTCCGAGCACACTATTCAAATATTGGAGGATATGCTACGCGCTTGTGTTATTGATTTCGGAGGGTCGTGGGATCGGTTTCTACCGCTTGCAGAGTTTGCTTATAACAACAGCTACCAGTCAAGTATTCAGATGGCTCCATATGAGGCTTTGTATGGGAGGTGGTGTAGATCTCCAGTTGGTTTGTTCGAGCCCAGTGAGGCTAGGCTAGTGGGGACAGATTTGGTTCAGGATGCTTTAGATAAAGTGAAGGTAATTCAGGAGAGACTTCGTACGGCGCAATCGAGGCAGAAGAGTTATGCGGACAAGAAGGTTCGAGATGTGTCCTACATGGTTGGTGAGAAGGTTCTGTTGAAGGTTTCTCCCATGAAGGGAGTTATGAGATTCGGAAAGAAAGGAAAGTTGAGTCCGCGGTTTATTGGGCCTTTTGAGGCACTTTAGAGGATTGGGGAGGTGGCTTTTGAGCTTTCCTTTCCACCCATCTTGTCGAGTTTGCATCCATTTTTCCATGTTTCTATGCTCAGGAATTATATTGGGGACCCGTACTATGTTCTGGATTCCAGCACAGTTCAGTTGGAGGGTGATTTGACTTATGATGTAGAGCCAGCAGCTATTTAGAGCGTCAGGTTCGGAAGTTGAGGTCAAAGGATATAGCTTTAGTGAAGGTATAGTGGAGAGGTCGGCCCATGGAGGAGTCTACCTGAAAGACCGAGCGGGAGATACGGAGCAGATATCCTCACCTATTTGAGGCTTCAGGTATGTTTCTTGACTCGTTCAAGGATGAACGTTTGTTCAAGTTGGGGAGGACGTGACGACTCGGCTAGTAGTCTCATGAGTTATCGCTCTATTTCCCCTATTTCTGCTTCTTTATGCTTCGTTATTTGTGTTTTATGTGATCAAGTTGATTAGTTTGCATTCGGAGTGGATTTGGTAAGAAATGAGACACTTAGTCTATTTTAAGAAGGTTTAAGTTGGAAAAGTCAACCAGATGTTGATTTATGTGTTAGAGGGCTCGGATGTGAGATCCAATGGTTCGGTTAGCTTTGTGAGGTGATTTCTCACTTAGGAGCGTGATCGGAATTGGTTTTGGAGGTCTGGTGTAGAATTAGGCTTGAATTGGCGAAGTTAGTATTTTGGAGATTTCCGGTTGGTAGGTGAGATTTTGATTCGAGGGTCAGAATGGAATTCTGAGAGTTGTTGTAGCTTTTTTATGTTATTTGGGATGTGTGTGCAAAATTTCAGATCATTCGGGCGTGGTTTGGTTGGGTTTTTTATCAAAAGCGTGTTTCGGAAGTTTTTAGAAAATTTAAGCTTGAATTCGATGTGAATTGGTGGATTTGATGTTGTTTGAGGTGTTTTTATGATTGGAACAAGTTTAAATGAGGTTTTAGGATGTGTAGGTACTTTTGGTTGAGGTTCCAGGGGCCTCGGGTGAGTTTCGGATGGTCAATCGGACCATTGTTGAAGTTTGAAAGTTTCAGATTTTGGGAGTTCAAATATTGCAGAAATTAACTCTTCTTGTTCGCGTAAAGAGCGTCGCGTTAGTGAAGAAGGAAGGGAGGAAGGCCAAGATTTAGCCTTCGCGATCGCGAGATGGCCCTCGCGTTCGCGGAAGGCTGAGGATCAGTGTATCGCATTCGCGAATGATGGTACACGATCGCGTAGAAGAGCGTGAGTCAGATGGGTCTAAGGTATTTTGGTCATCGCGTTCGCATATGGTGTGTCGCGTTTGCGTAGGGCAATTTTTGGTCAAAGTAGATTTGTGCTTCGCGAACGTGAGGGTTTGACCGCGTTCGCGAAGAAGGAAGGGTCAGACCTAGGCAAAACGTTTAAAACATTTCATCCGCGATTTTGGGGCTCATTTACTCCATTGTTGATATTTTTGAGAGCTTTTTGAAGGGAATTGAAGAGGGATTCAAGGGAAATTGATTGGAGGTAAGATTTATGAACTTAAAACTCGTCTCTATGGTGAAATCTACCTAGAAATTTATGGAACTTAAGCTAAAAATGGAAGAAAGCTAGGGCTTGGGATTTTGAAATTTGATTTGGGGATTTGGAGGACCAATTGGGGTCGGATTTGAGAACTTTTGGTATGTATGAACTCGTGAGGAGATAAGGAACTCGTTGATGTAAAAAATTTTGAGTTTCGAGAAGTGGACCCGGGGCTCATGTTTTGCTAATTTCGGGATTTTTGATATTTTTTTATTGTTTTCGCTTGGACTTTGTTCCCTTAGCATATTGTGACGTATTCGTTCTGATTTTGGATAGATTCGACGCGCGTGGAGGCCGATTCGAGGGACAAAGACATTGTGATCTAGAGTCTTAGCCAGTTCAAGGTGAGTAATGATGTTAAATGATGTCCTGAGGGTTTGAAACCCCGAATTTGTACATCGTAGTGCTATATTGAGGTGAGACACGCGCTGATGATAAGCGTGGGGTTGTTTACTATGGGGGATTGTGACATGGTCCATCCCGATTGATGATTGTACCGTGTATTTGACTGAGACTTATTTGTTATCATCATAATTTGGGCCGAATGCCATAATTCGGCTTCGTGCCAACTATATGAACCCTTTGGGGATCTTTATCACTGTTTCCTCACTGTATTGACTTATTACTTGAACTCAGTCATGTTGTTTTTCACTGTTTTACAACTCAGCCACTTTTATTAAGTTTTGATATTTAAATGATATTTCTAAATGATGTTTTGGGCTGAGGACTATTGTTTTACTAATGCCCCAGGGGCTTGTGATGATTTTCGGACTGAGTGCGGCCGAGGGCCATATGTGAGGATACACTAAGTGATATGAGGCTGAGGGCCTGAGATACACATATATATATATGCCACGAGATGGCTTGAGTGATGTAAGGCCGAGATCCGAGAGTTGATGACACGAGGTGGCTTGATATAGCTCTTGGGGCTAAGGGGCCCCTCCGGAATCTATACACCCCAGTGAGCGCGGGTACCCATTGTGATCTGAGAGTGAGCCTGAGGAGTTGATACTGTTCTGTGAGATTGATATTGTGCCCGAGGGGCGGATTTCTACTTGCTATATACCTATCAAAATTACCTGTTTTACTTGTTAAAAAAGGATTTTACTTTCATTGATTTAATGTTTTAAGTGATTTCACTGCATCTGTATAGATTGCTTTGTGTTTTTGCGTGTTTTCTTGCTTTCAGCCATTATTTATATTTATTACTCACTGGGTCGGAGTACTCACATTACTCCCTGCACCATGTATGCAGATTCAGGCATAGCAGGTCCCGCTCAGACGGATCTTCGAGGAGACTTTAGGTAGCTACTGGTTTTCGCAACCTGGAGCTCCTCTCTATCTATATCTTTACTTTCTATCCTAGTATTGAGACTCTGTAGTTACATTTGAGAGTTTATTATCTTAGACGCTCGTGACTTGTGACACTCCCGGTTTGGGCTATGTCGGGATGGTTTCCCCTATTGTTATCTATGTTTCCGTGAATTTATTTTTATTAAATCATACTTTAAACTATTTTATGATCATTAACTGTTTCAAAAGGTGTGTTGTATTGGTTCGGCTGTTCTTGTCTTCACGAGAGGTGCCATAACGACTGGGTTCGGGATTAGGGTCGTGACACATCCACAACTGGCATACTTGGAAAATGATCAAGGTAGGGGATATGCCTTGAATGAAATGGCACGTGGGACTTGTATACTCTTGGTCTAAGGGGAGGTGGAGCATGCTCCCTCATCAAATCAGGTTCGACATTCTCTTCCTCCTCATCA
This sequence comes from Nicotiana glauca, assembly GCA_026770625.1. Taxonomy (NCBI): domain Eukaryota; kingdom Viridiplantae; phylum Streptophyta; class Magnoliopsida; order Solanales; family Solanaceae; genus Nicotiana; species Nicotiana glauca. Next base: position 26,725 of record MU718532.1, read on the forward strand.
TCACCCTGGTTAGGGAAGGGTGTGTCATCTCCAGACTCATCAGCATTGTTGTCATAATTACTATTATCTTCCTGACTCTACTCATCTTCCAAATCCCGAGTAAATATGTCGTCTGGGGGCAACTGAGTGAGGACAAGACCATCAAGTTGCTCGTTTTCACTGCACAAACAACAAAATATTAAGCTACTCAAATTAATAAGTACTTTACATATAGCTATATCACTGCACTTACAAGTCGTAATATATTGACATTCCATTATGGACATTATCCTATTGGTGATGACTCCCGGATGGACCACCATGATCCAACACACCAAAACTACGCATATTCCAACTAGGTGTGGGTTCATAACTTGTAAAATTCATATCTTGATGGCACCCTCTATAGAATATATGAATGTTAATACAATTTCAATAACAAAACTAAACATCGTAACACAAAGGAAAATTAAAGTTTACCACTCATCTTGTTGATTATGTATAGTAGGAGAGAAATTATTTCCTCGCTCCTCATTCGCCCGTGGATATAAGTTTAGATCCGGCCAAACTATTTCAGCTGAAACCTATTCGGCTAATACTGCTCTAGAATAACCACCTGATGATTGAGGGTTATCCCTGCTTTGCACAACCTCATTATTGTGAACGCCTTCAACATTCACGTATATTTCCAACATTTTTATCCAAATTAATTCCCGGTATTCATCCGGAGTCCCCAAAAAATCTCTTAGAATTTCATCATCCTCGATGTTAATCTCAGGGTAACAAGCAACCCCTTACAGAGTGACAGAATACGGATATCTTCCGGTTACTTTAAGGTTCGCCGAACGTTTGCTCACACTTATTTTATTACACGACAAGGATACCAGTCTATCGTACTCCATTGCAAGTGGCAACTTAACATGTCTCTATGGAGATAAACTATAGCTCACTGAATTATTCGCCATCAGTACCTCACCCCCCCCTCCCCCCAATATAATGAAACCCTTACGTTCGCTCTTCAGACATTATGACAAAATGCTTGAGAATTTAACAAGAAGAAAAATTTAACATGAGTTAGAATATTTCTGAATGGATTTTTGCAAAATCCTTAACGCCTTTAAATAAGACAATGCCCAACCCTGGGGGTGGAATATTTTGAGGTAAAATGCCCTTTTAAAAGGTGTTTTACATATTTGAATTATTGTTATGTCAGTTAAGTGCAGAAGAGTTATTGGTGGGCCTACAAAATATGTATAGCGTCTTTTATTAAGGCGCTATCCCTCATGTCCTTTCATATTCAGGTATAGCGCCTTAGTAAAAAATGATATATGTATAACACTCTTTTAAAGAGTGCTATACCTTAACGGGGCAAATGGCCATTAAGATAAAGCGCCCTTTAAAAGGGCGTTATACATATTTTGGTCATTTTTCCCCTCATATTTTCGTCATTTGAGTCCAAAAGAATCACATTTTGGTTCCGAATTCTCTCTCTCTCTCTCTCTCTCTCTCTCTCTCTCTATATATATATATATATATATATATATATATATATATATCTAGATTAAGTGGTTGGGTATTTCTTCTTGGTTTTTTAAATCTGACCTGTTTGAAGGAATTTGGGTTTGTTCCAAATCCATAATATCAAATGGGCCCTAAATATTATTTAGTTCTTAAAAAGATAGTCTTGTTTGCGGAAAATATTAAACTCTCAACTATTTTTCTGAAAATCTGTTATGTTTAATTCTTTTCAAGTTTAAAACAATTTTTTGGAAACTTGTAGGATGTTCTCCGAAGTTAATTAAAAGGTTTATTACACTAAGAATGAATTACAAAGATATTGAAGCAAAAGTCACAAATTAACCTGCTTTAGATTCATGTATGTCCAATTTAAAATATGAAACCATAATCATCTGAAATGACTTAAATGCAATTATTACTGTCAAAATGCAATTATTGTTTCATCATATATATCGTATGAAGAGACAAGAAAGGAAAACCAAGAGTCCCCATATATAGTTCAAGGCCATCAAAAGTCTAAGTTCCAACCAAGATCAGAATGAAAAAATATAGCCAGCTTATTTCTTGAATTCCTCCTTAGTTACATGATAATTAACGGCTTGAAGAAAACTTATAGACATTCAACATTTATACACCCTTTAGAAATTTGTTTCTACAAATTTTAAAGATTTTCATTCTATTTAATACTGAATCTTTATATTTTCACTTTTGTTATGAACAGAACACGACTCTATTTATATCATGTATAAGCAAATAATGAATTTAGTATTTTTATTTTCTTTGATTTTGATTTCATATTATAACGACCCGACCGATCGTTTTGATCATTTGTACTTCACTCGATAGTTTGAGGGCACTTATGATGTATTATGACTTGTGTGAATCGTTGGTTTTGGTTTTCAGGTTATTCGGAATCGATTTGGAAGAATGAATTTCATTGTTGAAGCTTTAAGTTGGAAAAATTGACCAAGTTTGAATTTTTAGCATTTGAGCTCAAATTGGAGTTTTGATGGTTCCCTTAGGTCCGGATGGTGATTTTGTAAAGGGGGTATGCCCGAATTTGTAATTGGATATTTCTAGAAGGATCCGACACTAATTGGCGAAAGTTGGAAATTTGAAGGTTTGTAAAGTTCATAAGTTTGACCGGAAGTTGAATTTGAGGATTTTGGATTCTGATTGGGGTTCCGAGAATTGGAATAGTTTTTTTATGTCATTTGGGACTTGTGTGCAAAATTTGAGTTCATTCCGGGTTGATTTGATATATTTCGGCATGAGTTTTGGAAGTTGAAAGTTCAAAGTTCATTTAAGTTTGATTTGAGGTGCGATTTGTTGTTACAATATTGTTATATGCGATTTGATGCTTAAAGTAGGTTATCCTTATGTTATTGGACTAGTTGGTATATTCAGACAGGTATCGAGTGGCTCGGGGGAGTTTCAAACGAGGTTTGGTTCGATTGGATCATTTTTGGTTGGCATAGTTGGCAGGGCTTTTAGTGTGACCGCACCTGCGGAATCATGGGCGCAGGTCAGAACCGCAAAAGCGGCATTGCAATAGCAGAAGCGGGAGGCTGCTGGGAGTAGGAGTCCACAGAAGGGAAGGTTTCTTCGGATCTGCAAAGGCGCAGATACGGTAAGTTTGGGCGCAGAAGCGATTGTGAGCGCAGAAACGCAATTTGGACTCGCACCTGCATGTGCACAATAGCGGAGTTTTTACTGCAGGTGCGAAGGCAAGCCTCCAGTGCTTCTTCACTGAAGCGTGATTTTGGTTGCAAAAGCGACGCCAAAAGCAGCTAATGTGTTGCATGTGCGAAAATGCTGCTATAAATCGAGGTTTTTGGTTCTTTCATCATATTTTGAGATTTGGGGCTCAGAGTGATATGATTTTGGAGGCAAATTTCATCACAAGGATTGGTGTAAGTGTTATTTATTCGATTTTGAGTATATTTTGTGATTCTACCTTCATTTTTGATAATCAGATTATGAATTTCAAAGAGAAATTAGGGGGTTTAGCCAAAAGTTTGATAGAGTGAGTTTTTGAGTTTTAAATATCAATTCGGAGTCGAATTTTAGTGAAACTAGTATTGTTGGACTCGTAATTAAATCGATTGTCGGATTTTATAAGTTTCGTCGAGTTTTGAGGCGCGGACCCGGATTGTACTTTTTGGTCGATTTTGGGCTTTTGATTAAAGATTCTACCTTTATCAACTGAGTTTGTTTCCTTTGGAATTATTTGATATATCTAAGTTGCTTTTGACTAGTTTCAAGCCGTTCGGAGGTCGGTACGCACATGATGGAATTTTAGGGCATCGTTTGGCTTGTCGGTGTTGGATTTAGCTTGTTCGAGGTAAGTAACACTTCTAAACTTGGTGCTGAGGGTATGAAACCTCAAATTACATGTTATGTGCTTGGTGTTGAGGTGACGCACATGCTAGATGATGGTCGTGTGAGCGTGCACCGTGTGAATTGTGACTCCATTATTTCTATGGTACTGTGTAGTTACATGATCTTATCTATAACCATGAAATCTATACATACTAGAGCTTTTGAGGTGTGATTCATGTTAGAAACCTTGTCTCGGCTGCATGCTTATTCTGCTAGGACCCACCTAGGTCATTTCTAACGTTGATTTATTAGCTTATATTGCAATTACATACTCAGTCATCGCATTCATTTGCATACCACATCTGAGTCTCTATCACAATTTATTGATACATCACATCATCATTTTTTAGCTGATTTTCATGACATTGTGATCCCGAGAGACTAGAGAGATTGATGATTGAGTGAGGTTGGGAGCCTGATTGTGAGGATATTGATTTATGATGGGAGCGGGTTGCACGCTACAACAGATGTTATTGATTCATGCCATGATTGGCTTATTATAGCGCTTGGGTTGAAGGAGCCCCTCTAGAGTCTGTACACACCCCAGTGAGCACAGGTACCTACTAAGTGCGAGTGCTGAGCGATTGGATGGATGGAGTGACTATGAGGACTGAGTGACTGGGAGTACTGAGTGATTGGATGACTGAGTGACTTGATACTTTGAGAATATGCATATGGTTTTATCACTGAGTTGCATCATATTTGACATGTACACTTGACATACAAACACAGAGATACATTTTTCTCATGTTGTGTGGTATCACGTCATTCGAGACTTCTCATACACATTGACATGTAGGCGTAGAGATATACTTTTCTCATCCCATTTGTTAATGAAACATCTTGTCTGTTGTTGAAAAGTTTTGGGAAAAATCATAATTTTACAAACCTACTCATATTTTGTTGATTTCAGTAAAAGAATTGGGTTTTCATTGATATACTTGAAAAGCATGCCTATTTTCTAGAACTATGAACGAGCTGAGCATTTTACTCATACTACACTTCTGCACCTTGCGAGTAGATTTTTTTGGATGCCTGTTGTTGTGTATGATAGAAGCTAGCATTGAAGATGTACCTACATTCCCGTTATAATTGCTTGTTGTTCATGGTAGCCCTAGACTTATGAAAATCTATTTATGTACATTCAGACATATGATGTATTTATTTCATGCTAGCTTTGTAAACTCTAGTTCTTAGAAACTCATGATTTATACTACTAGTTCTTGGGAATTCTTGTATAAAATCAGTTTTATTATCATTTCTTTCTTAAAAAATTCCCATTAATTTGGATAGTTGTTAATTGGCTTACCAAGCGGGTTGGGTTAGGTGTCATCACGACTAGTTAGATTTCGGGTCGTGACAAGTTAGTATCAAAGTTGTAGGTTTATAGGTTCTATAAGTCATGAGCAAGTGTCTAGTAGAGCCTTGCAAATCGGTATGATGACGTCCATACCTATCTTTGAGAGGCTACAGAGCATTTAGGAAAATTCTCCATCTTTCTTTCCTTATCATGCAGAATTGATTTAGCTTGAAACATAACTCTTTGAATTCCTTCCACGCATTTGCATGTGCATGTGAGCGCTCGGTATCAGTTGCACGTCGACGGCTTATGATTACATGGATGATGCGAGATATGATTTATGTGAGCTGGTGGTGGGCCAGTCTGGAGGACTTGAGGTCGGGTTTTGATTGTAGCTTGAGCAAGGGTATTTTGGTTGTATGAGCATGTGATTTTGGACTTATATTAGTGTCCATGTGAGTGGAATTTATGGCTCGATGAGTAGCTGGATGGCTATATGGTGAGTATAATAGGACTGCAGGATGTGTTCAGATGGATTGAATGTGACGAGAAGAGCTTTCTCGAGATGTGAAAAGGGTTATTGGGTTCTTGATTTCTTTCTTGATGTGACGTATGGTCTCGAGTTGTAAGAGTATTGGAGGATCTTTCATGTTGTTTAATTGTGGAACGAATTAGATTCCCAGGTCTTGTCGATTAGTTCAGAATCAAGAAGGTTAAGTGATTGCGTATTAGTTGTGATTGTGAACGGGTATTGAGGGATATCAATTTGAGGCAAAGTAGGTGGGTTATCACCTGCGGGGTAATATACAGATGTATGATCCTTATGAAGTTGTGTGGAGGCTATCTTTTCTACCAATGGGATTATATTTATGCGATTTGAGTTTGGATCAGTAGTAATAGTTGACCTAGCCGTCACAAGAATGAATGCGAGGTTGGTAGATGATTTGAGGTATTATGTGGTTTGTGTTAGGATAGTTTGTGAAAGATTTAGTTGAATCTCGTTGCGGTATTATGGCTGTAATAAAGTATGGGCATTGCGAGTTATCGGGTGTTTTGATTTATGGCTTTGCACCAAATGGGGGAGTCTGCTCTCGACGCTTTGATTGCATGGTTACATGTTGTATTAGTTTTGGTCTGAGGCATACTTATGGATTGGTTATGGCTTGCAGAAGTTAGTCTTGAGGATGACTTGAGTAAGGACTTCTTGGGTGCATGGTGTAGCGTACTCTATGGGTATATGGGAATAATGGAATGATTTAATGGTTATTCATGAAGAATATAGTGTGCGTGGAGTAGGAATTTGCTTGGTTGAGTTAAGGTAGGGTTACTTTTTTGGGTGTCGTTGTGCTGGTGGGTTATAGGTAGTTTGGCCCGTTAGGGAAGTACAATTGAGATATGAGTAGAGTGGATGACTCCTGGAGAGGTTCTAAAGAGTTTAAGATTCATATATAGCAATTGGGAATTTTCAGGATTTGTATATGGCTAGAATCTGAGATTTACATTGGATGGTTCAATGTAGGCCTTTGTGCTAGATTACAAGCAAATTCAAAAGAGTCTCACTTGACGGTTGTCAAGAGGATCTTGATATACCTAAAAGGCACCACTGATCTCTGCCTACGGTATCCAAAAGGTAGTAATTTCAACATAGTGGGATATGCTGATGTTGGTTATGAAGGTTTTCTTATGAATAGAAAGAGTATGTCAGGTATGGCACACTTCCTTGGCTCATGTCCTGTGTCTTGGGCCACCAAAATGTCAAATTTTGTGGCCTTGTCTACTGTTAAAGCTGAGTATGTAGATGTTGCCTCGTGTTGTGCTCAATTTTTGTGTATCAAACAACAATTGATGGACTTTGAAATTGATGTAGGTTGTATCCCTTTTATGACAATACTAGTGCAACTAGTATGACTAGGAACCCAGTTCATCACAAAAGAACTAAGCACATAGTTATTAAGCATCAATTTTGGAGGGATAACTATGAGAAAGGTTTGATCACTGTGGAATTTTGTGCTACTGACAAGCAAATAGCTGACATCTTTACAAAAGCTCTAAGTAGAGGTCACTTTGAAAGGAACAAGTTAGAATTAGAGATCATTAAGATCACCTAAAAGGAACTTGTTCTAACTCAATAATTTGTTAGATAATTTGTTAATTTTGTAAATAATTAGATTATATATTGCTAAATCTCATACTTTCGTTAAGTATACTCTTGTTCTATGTGCTAAAATGTCTCACTGATCTCTAATGGATAATACTCTTATTTTCTTGAAAAATTTAATGGTATGTATTCTCCACTTCACATATTTTAAAATAAATATAATTGGATCATGGTAAAAAAGGGAGTCCCGTTTAATCCCAATCTCCTTTAAGCCTATCAGTTACAAATGATCCAGTTTCACCAAGGAGTCCCACGTGCCAAAGTTGCCTAGAATCTAAGGAAGAGTCTCGCGTCTATTCAAACTGACATTCCCAGGATGATTAGATTTCTAAACTCCAAAAAGCAATTTTTACCCACTCCAACTCTTCCCTCTTTAAATTTATTGGACTTTAACCATTAATTCATTTCTAATCTTGGAAGAAAATTCAATACGCCAAAATTCTCTCAACTTTCTCTCATCTCTTCTACACTCATCTAGTGGGAAACCCTTTTGAAATCCCAAAGTGACCGAGAACCCTTCTTCACCATCCAAAGAAATATCACCCACATATTCAACCACCTCTACCCCCAAGAAAGGACATGTTAAGATGATTGCTCGTAAAGTGGTCATTGGTAGTGAACAAATCAAGAAAATAAATGAGAAATTGAAAGCAAGCCAGATAGAGAAACCCCAAGAATCAGATGAATCTTCAAGTCTGCAACTGAAGGGGAAGAACCCGTTTCATCTGAAATAGAACAGGTATCTTCTAGGCTAGAAATCTCATATGATGTTATTTCTTATGTGGCTGAAAATATGGAGAAATGGTTTTTTCTTGTTGGTACTATTGGTAGTGTAAAGTCTGAATCTACTAAAAATGATGGTAAAAATAAAAAGGGAAAAGAAAAAGACAATGAGGGTAAAACATGAGATGTAAGGAGAAAGGGAGAAGTTAAAATTGCCCAGCCTAGAAAACCTACCCACCTCATTTTCCATCACCAGGAAATTTATGGACATACACTTAGAGCTACAACCCAGGGTTGTTTATAAGAGTGAAATGAAACCTGCCCACAAAGTACTCTTTGAATTTGTCAACAAAGTAGTTCTGCCCAGATAGGAGAGAAGGCATATTGCTACTTTCATAGACCTGGTCCTTATAGAGTGCCTGGATAGTAGGTGGCAGATCAACTGATCGGGGTTTATAATTCAGCTCCTTTATAGGGTACTTTCTGACACTAAAACCCATGTCATACCGTATGTCCATACTCACTGATCTGCTTTCTCACTTCAAGGTTCACCTAAAAAAATGTAATGTTAGCACAAGTAAAGATTAGTTTAGGGCCAACACTTTGATTGCCTGTAACTATGAAATCCTTGCTGCTCCCAATGAACCTAGTTCATCCAACAGGGTGCCTTGTAAATAGCAAAGTAAGAGCTTTGGCGCGGAGAATGGGGCTAAGGATTCTAAGATTGAGAGGCTGAAAAATAGGTTGGCTGAAGTAGAAATTAAGAGGGATACTCTCATGTCTGAGTTTGCAAAGGAGAAAGAGAAGAATGAAGGCAATCTTCAAAACATGTTGAAGCTGCTTCAGGACAGTAACCAAGAACCTGATCCTTCCAAGCCGTATACTCTTCCTAGCCTAGTTTGTAACCAGTGACCCGAGCGAGATATTTCTTTTTGTCTTTTTTTTGTTCATGGTTCAGTAACTTTATTTCTTTTTATGCTTTATGGATGAATCTTATCAATGATGATCACCGCTTTTGTTCTAATTATTTGTTGATATTTCTTAGATGACTAATATCCTTAAATTGATAAGAAAAACTTGAATTCTTGATTGCATTTGAAGTAGCCTCTGTAGCCATGAGTAAGATTTGCTAAAATATGGTTATAAAACTTAATTGTGCATCTTTTCAATAATGTTAAAAGAGGAAAGATACGTTGTGCTTTTTCTTTGGATTGTGATATTTATACCTAATGAACCTCGTCGTTGATGATTTATGAATTAGAAAGTGTTCTAATATTGTGTTAATGAAGAGCTGAGTTGAAATAAGTTTATTTCTTATGAAAAGCACAGATTTTGTCATCATCAAAATGGGAGAATTTATTAGCTTGAGTAAAAAAAATTATGATTGACAAAGGACACATTCATGAACCACGTCTATATACAGTGTACACAGGACACATGCAGATTCAAGCACAAGTCATGCATGTGAATGAAATAAGCATAAGTAGTTATATCTGATGCGCACACGTGAATGAGATAAGCATAAGCGATTATATCTTATGTGTCATTCTTTCTTCAGTGCAGTCTCGGCCTTTTTGAGTTAGGGAGGTTTCTTTCTTTCTCTTTGAAAAGTGCTTCTCTACATTGTCTCTCTCCTTATTCCGGAGGCCGAGCCCCACCCTGACAGTAAGGTGTGGCTTAGGTCAACTAATACAAAAAGCTATTTTCGTTCGATCGACGGAATCAATCGTACTTTCACTGTTGTGGGCCGGCTTTCATAGAGAACCTTTGGGAAACAACAACTATTGGCTAAATGCTAAGGAAAAGGACTCCTTACTTGAAGAGAACTCTATCTTAAATAAGGGACGAGAGAGGTTGAGATAACTAGAACTCTTCCACCATGGAAGAGTATAGCATTAGAACCTTAGTTATGTCTTACTCTACTAACTCTATAGATATCAGTGGTTTTCTCTTTTATAGGTGACAAAAAATGTTGAAGTTAAGCAAGAAGTGAGAGCAAAATAGCAAGGAATTTTGCAAGCAATTCCTCTATGTTTCAAATGTACGAACCTGAAGCTACATGAACCAGATAAAAAATCCAGTTCCATGTGTTTGTCTTTTAATCTAGTTCAATTGTAGTTGGGCTTTTGAGTTGTACCTTTCAGCTTTCTCTAGAAGCATTTGTACTAGGTACTTTGAGTTGTATTGTTCAAGTTAGAGTTAACTTGAAGTTGACGCAAAAGCCTGAGGCTGGTTTCTACAAAGGGTTAGTGGTAATCCTTAGGTTTACATGAGTTTTGTAAACACTGTTGTTTGACTTAGTGATATAGTAATGTGTTGGCAAAAATCTCACTAAAAAGTAGGTCGTAGTTTTTTCACCTTTTTAGTCAGGTGTTGTCCACATAAAAATACATATTTTCTTTACTTTTTGTATTTATTATTCCGCAACTGTAGTGTAAGGAACTCGTAGATGAACTAGGTCTTTCTATAATCTATGCACACAAAAAATTGGACACCGCACAAATCACTCCCCCCTATGTGATATTGAAGTATAAAACATCATACTTCTTCCGTCTCAAATTACCTATCGTGTTTCTCTTTTACGCGCCCCTTAAAAATATTAATTAGGAGAGGACTATTTTACCCTTATTTATTGACATATGTACTTATTACTATATCCATCCCATTGACAATCTTTCACACACTACATGTTTGAGTCCAATTCTTAATGTTTTACCCTTGCTCTTCACTTCTCTCGTGTAATAATAGAAATAATAGAAGAATCAACTACTAACAAATAATTATCAGAAATTATGTTTTTTTTTTCTTTTTCGTAAATAAATTTTTATATCAGGGAAAGATGTTCTTATGCAAATAGAAACCCTACAGCATGATCGGGAAACTCAAGCTGTAGTAAACTACTCAAATTGGTATATTTATAACTTTTATCTCCTATTACAACAGTCACAGATACCAGTTCATTGTTCCCAGTTTGTTAGCAATATTAATTACGGAATAGGGCCATAAATGCCCCTAAGGTATTGAAATGACTCAAGTTTCCCTCCTTCCACCTATTGGACCATAAATGCCCTTAACGTTAGCTTTTGTCTTTAAAATGCCCTTTACACTAACTGCTGACTTTTTGACCAAGTGAAATTTTATAAAATACATGTGGCACTATTCTATTGAACGTATTTAAGGATAATTTTTCTTAGACCTGTATTTGCCCTAAATATTTAACCATCCCATAAGATATTATCTTCTTCTCAATAGCTCCAATGTCCAACTATTTCTCCTCCAAAATCAACTCATCGTCTGTGTCTTTTTATTTTTCTCCCTACTCTTTCTCATTAAACCCATCAATCTCTTTTACCACAATTAACATGTTTAGAACAATCTTTTTATTCTTTTTCTTAGTTCTTCCAGAGAACCCTAGAAGTTGATTAGTTATAGACTTAGTACATCAATCATGGCTAAATTCTTGTCATACATAACGCTTACAAATCAACGGATTAATCAAGCTTTCAAATATATTGTCTTAGTTCTTGAATAGTATTAACAAACAAAAATTCATCCTTTGATAGAACACCACCCAAAGCTACAAAAAAAAAAGGAAACTTGAAGCCGAAACTGATACTTAGAGCAGATCCAAGAAAAAAAAATCTCAAAACTAAAAGCTTTTTATACATTAATTACACTACAAACTTATTATTAAACCCTCATAAAAATATATTTAAATAATATATTGTAAATGAGTTTAGAAAGTGAAGTCTCACTTGACAAATAAATCAACTAATCTGAAGATAAAGATGAACTTTGAATCAAGAATCAAAAGATCAGCTATAAAAATCTTAATTTTAACATTCAAATATATTTACAAGTTCGAAAATTATGAAAAATTCGGCGAAATTTGTATCAAGAAAATTCGCAATGAATTGATCTCCCTGCAAGGTATTTGCAAGTTTTCTCAAATGATAATGTCTTTCTTCTTGGCAGTCAATCTTAGGCTGATGCGAAAAAATTGCGTTAATAATCAACAAGAGACATGAAGATTTCTATCTTAGAAATCTGGTTTAAATCTATGGGACGGATCTAATAAAATTATCCTTAAATACGAACCAACAGAATAGTGCCACATGTATTTTATAAAATTTCACTTAGTCAAAAAGTCAACAGTTAGTGTAAAGGGTATTTTAAGACAAAAACTAAAGTTAAAGGCATTATGCCCAATAGGTGGAAGGAGGATAAAATATTATACGGGGCGATCAACCTATACCTATTTTTTATAAAAATTTTAACTTGTACTCACTTCTCAAATAACTTCAGTCTCCTTTCTCCTCCTCCTTCTCCTCCTTTTTCTTCTTCTCAACAAAAATTTCATGCTCATCTTCTCCGGTTGTCTTAGCCTATCTACTTGATCGTTATCAATCAACTTCTTTTATTTGTCTTCGTGTCCTCTTAAAGCTTCTATATATAAAACCATAATCCATTTATAAACAAAAAGAAAATACAAAATATCAATCCTTAAAATTATTACATATACTTACTACATATACTTTTCTTTTGGTAATAATTCTGATACTCATGATCTTTCCAATTACTTCAAATGGTGAAACAAGAATTCAGTGCAGCAACGTAGTAAGTGTAGTTAGACCTTGCTTGGTGTTCTTTAGGGGAGGGAGTGGAGTAACTGGGATGCCTCCAGCTGCTTGTTGTGCTGCAATTTCAACTCTTTCAAAGATAGCCGCTAACAACATTGATAGTAGGCAAGCTGTTTGCAGATGTGTTCAGTCAGCAATTAAAAATCTCAGAGCTGCAGAAGCTAAAGTTTGCCAGTTACAAAAATAAATTCAGTTCTAGAGTTGAAGTTCGCCAGTTACAAAACAAAAAATTCAGCTCTACAGTTGAAGTTTGCCAGTTACAAAATAAAAACTTCAGCTCTAGAGCTGAAGTTTGTCAGTTACAAAACAAAAACTTCAGCTTTAGAGCTGAAGTTCGCCAGTTACGAAATAAAAACTTCAGCTCTAGAGCTAAACTTCAGGCCCGGCTACTAGAATGCTGAAGTTTTGCGTGATTGCCATTGCAACTTCAACCCCGTATGCTGAAGTTATGCGAAAAAGCGGGTACGTTTGTAATTTTTTTTGCAAATCGGGCACAAGTTAAAACGTGACACAAAAAGCGGGTATAGATGCAAATGCCCCCAAAAATAAGCTATTTTCAATACCTTAGGGATATTTTTTGCCCTTTTCCGGCTAATCTAAAGTGTACTACTAGTACTCCTTAGATTAGCTCACCAATTAGTTGGCGCTTCTGATTTGTCCAAAACATCATAATAAAGCCTAGCTATCTCCTCTTTCCTACCATATAAATAAGAGAAAAATGCATAAATACACCATTCAACTTGTCCTGGAAAGTCATTTACATATTTAAACTTTACGGGCGTCCTAACACCCCACTATTTTTTAAGGAACTGTATTTATTTACTCCCTCGTTATGCCTGGCCAGCCGCGCGTGTTTGACAACTGAATTGAGCGCGTCCTAACTCTATTAATCGTTGAAAACACCCCCCCCCCCCCAAAAAAAAAGAAATAAATAAATCTTTGACGTTAATATAACCTCCCCCAACAGTAAAATCCCCTCTTCCCCAATATTTTACCAAACCTAAGAACCTTAATTTCTTCTTCTTCTTCTAATTTCTGCCGAGAAACTATCAAACTGCCCTTTTGAAGTTTTAATCTTTGAAGGCAAAGGTTAACCTTTCTCCTTCTTAAGAACCCTAATTTTTTTCTTTTAATATTGTTATGCCTTTGCCCTAAATTCCAATTATCCGATTTTATGAAAGCTAATGCAAATTATCTGACTTTGATATTGTCTTGTTGTATTGTAGTTGTTTCAATGCCTTCAAAAAGCTTGAATTTGACAAGGCTTTGCACGGAAGAGGAAGAAAATGAGTCAAGTGGAGAAATTCGATGCAACCATGGCTATGTGCTGCCTTTGTTAATAGCTTGGACCCCTCGGAACCCAGGAAGAAAATATTGGGTTTGTCCATACTATGGGGTAATGATAGTAAAAATTCTTTCATTAAATGAGTTGTAAAAAATTATCATTCATTAATTTCCTTTTGTTATTCATCTTAGGGTCCACGATCTTGTGATTTTTGGGTTTGGAAGGATTCCGAAATTGATCCTAGGTCCAAATTTGTTATTCCCAAATTGCTGGACAAAATGGGTGAACTTGAAAATGCATTAGAAGGCTTTGAAAATCTTGCCAAGCCGAGGACAACTTTAAAGGTTGAAAACACCATAGAAGAGGACAAGATGAAGAAGATTGAGGCTCAATTGGTGAAATTGCAAGATGATATGGAGAAGATGAAAGAGAAGGAAAAGAAGTGGAAGAGTAAATTAGCTAAGTCAAAGGCTAGGGAAAATGTACTTTGGTTCATTATATTGGGGATGTGTATTATTCTTGTTGCTTGTGGTTACCCCGGAATCTCATTGAAAGAAGATGCAATGAGGCTGCCATTGTGAATCTAGTTTTGTCATCTCAATATGAATGTAGTTATTGGTTGTAGGATTTATTTTGTTTGTTTACAATGGAACTTATGTATTTTCTGTTGATGTTTTGCCATCTCAATATTTTGTAGTATTCTCATCTCAATATGTAATTGTAGTTCTTGCGTATCAATTATTGTTTCAGTACACCTTACCAAACAACTCCAAAGTTTGTACTTATCAAAGGTTTAGAATAGAGATGTATGAAAACTTGTGAAGGAAGAACTTTTTGTTTCCACAACTAAAGGAACACATTTCATGGCAAACACACATACGATCAACCTGTACAAATAATAGATCACTAAAATATTATATATGCATTTCTTGCATAAAATCCACAAAATGAGTTAATAAAATAGCTATTTGTTGTCATTGTAGCAGCAAAACAGACACCAAATGTAACAAAATAGCAGTCTATAGATACCAACAAATCCTTATCAAAATACAGAATTGCAATCTATAGCTACTTCAAATTATATTCTAGTTCAGTCTATTGCAATACATTCATCAAACAAAAGCAAAGCTTCATCAGCTAGGTTGATTTGCAGTGGTGCTTTCCTGGGTCAACTTAACAGCCCTAGACCTTGTTTGAATGAGCTTCTTGCCTCTCAACTATTGAAGTTGCCTTGATGTCATAGCTTCTTTACCTTTCCATTTAACACCTCGTGTTGGTTGATGGCCTAGATCTCCAATTACTTCTGCCGAGGACCTCACATTCTTAAAGTTTGTAGATGACACTCCAGGCTGCCAAAACCCAACAGAAAATCAGACAAATGAAATTACCTATATATGAGAGTTTGTGTTAGACTTACATTTTGAATCTTGAAGCCACTTTGACTGTGTAAAACTCCCATCCCAACCATCCTTGGTTTCTTAAACTGTGTTCTTACATCAGTGCTACTACCAACACCCTACATCAAATAATCAAAATTAAAAATCTTGTAATTTTTAAAAAAGAGAAAGAAGACATTAAAGGGAAGAACTTCACATTTTCTTTAGAACCTTTTGGCCTACCCCTTCCTCTTGTAGTACTTTACTTTGGTGGCTTTGAACTACCAAGACTTGTAGGCACAAAATTTGCTGAAGTTGCAGCAGTATTACCTCTAGGTAGCCTTTGCACATCCCCTCTTGTTATGACCCTTGTTATGACAATTGCTACATGTTATTTGCACTCCACTTTTGGATAATTTTCCTGTCTTATTTTCACTAGGCTTTTTTCTTCTAACCTTCTTTAGCCTTCCAGGCATCTTCTTGACAGTAGGTGGTATAACAGTTGGGTTTTGTGACTCTGACCATATATTCATACCCAATACAGGCTGTAGAAAGTAACTGTATGTTTTCATATAAGTTGCATTACTGTAACAATGAGAAATATAGTTCATAGGCTTAAGATTTTTAGAATGCAGGGCAGCAACTGCATGAGCACATGGTATGCCTTTTAACATCCAAGCTCTGCAGGTGCATGTTTGCCTGTTGATGTCCACCAAATGCTTCACTTCACTTGCACCTGATCCTTGCTTCACTTCAAATCCATACTCACCATTCCAGAAAATGTTACATTTCATTGACCTTTCTGTGTTTTCTTCCAAGACTTTCATGGCCATTGGTGAAAAATCAGTAATCCAAGTGTTTCCAAACTGTCTGAGCTGGCCTATTCTATTCATCATCTTCACCCTTATGTCATCATCTTCAAGTTTAACATGTTCTTGTTCAGGAGCACTTTCTTTCCTCTTCCTCCTCTCTACAGTCCTTATTTCTGCCCTAAAGGCCCTGTATTCCTCATGTGTATCACTGCCATAATCAGCTTCTCCTTCTTCAAATAACTTCTCAATGTCTGAATCTGAGTTGTTATCAGTGCTGCTACTAGATTCAGATGAGGAGTTTGAACTATCATCAGTAGTAACAGCTGTGGGAACACTATTATTGGCACTATTTTTAGCAGTATTGGAAGCCTTTTCAGCAGTTCCCAAACCCTCACACCTCCCCCCCCCCCCCAAATCTTGACCAGATTCCTTCTCAAAAATAACATTACTATCATCCACAACTTGGCTGGCATATTCTAATAGAGGGGGGACCACTACAACTTCTTCAATCATGTGGTCTACATAAACCTCCAAAATATTCCCACTTTTTAAATCTTCACAAATACCCATAAGGTCCCAATCAACCTTAATTACTACCAAAGCAGGACAATTAGGTGGTCTAACATAAATAACAGCAGAAGAACTATTGTAACCAAACTCTTTTACTTAACCTAAAAACTCAAAATATGAGAACCTATCAACATCGACATCAACACAATCAGTAATAATCCCACCAACATAATCCTCCACTGAAAATAAATGTAATTTATCCATGGAGATTTTTCCACCATGGAAAAACCTTAGTGTAACAAGTACAAAAGACATTGATATACCTGAATATAGTAGAAAATCAACTAATTAAATTGTGTAATTACTATCAGACCCCTACACAAGAAGTCAGAATACATGCAACAAGAATAAAACTGAAAATTGATTATTATTATACCTTAAAAATTGTATTTCAGTTCCTCGATTTTACATTGACAACATTATAGTGAAGAAATTTGCAGCAAGTTCAGAACCCTAGATATGGATGATATTAAACAAACTAAAAAAGAGATAACATTTAGGGTTGATGATAGAAAAAGCTAGGGTTGATGTGTTTACCTCCAAACTAAAACAAATATACCGTTTGCATTTGATTCTTCAGAGACCTTCAACTTCGAACGGGTCTTCAACCAAATCGTCAAATGAAACAATTAAGAACAAACGGAAAGTACCATGAAGAAAGAAATCGATTGATTTTGCAAGAGATCCCTTCGATTTTGGTCAGTCAAATTGATTTTGGAGATGCTAATCGAATCTTTGAGGGTGAGTAGGGTTTTTCAATTTTGGGAATTTTTTACTGAGGGGGGTTAATGGGTTAATGAGTTTTGTTTGTAAAATGTTATGTTTATGTTTATTTACGAAAGGATTTAATTACGTGGCTTCATTTTAAAAGCGCGTGTTTCCACTTACATTATTATAATTGGGCCAGGCATAAGGAGGGGGTAAATAAATACAGTTCCTTAAAAAATAGTGGGGTGTTAGGATGTTCGTAAAGTTAAGTGTGTAAATGACTTTTCAGGACAAGTTGAATGGGGTATTTTTGCATTTAGCCAATAAATAAAACATTTAAGAAAGTGAGAAAAAAAAAATCCAATTAGAAACTACACCATATATCCACTGGCAATTATATAGGCCCCAGCCCCCACATATCCATTTCTCATATAAATTTCCACGTGGAGTTGCTTTTCATCTGTATCTTCCGAAATATTTTCCAAAACTTCCGCTACCAAAATGAGGAAATAACATAAATAATCCCTTATTTTGCGAGGTAGCTCCCAAATAATCCTTTAGATATTTTTGAATAGTTTTGAACCTTTAAATTAATCAAAAAATAAGATCTTTTATTAGTCTTCGTCAAAATATTTAACAAAATTTTAACGGGAAATTTGGAAAAAGGACGTGATTAGTAACTCGCAATTGGAGGTTTATTTTTTTGTGGATTATGTTATTTTATGTCTATTTTTGGTGTCCGGTGCAATTTTAGTGTTTCAGCTTATGAAATTTAACCAAACTTTTTTGAATTCTTTTGTTATGATTGTCGTTAAATCAAACAACTAAAGTTTATTAAATAGTTGCTGGACATAACACATAATAACGTAACAAACCTAAGAATAATCTCATAAGTGGGAGAGCACATAAAAATATAGGCAAGATATTATTAAAAGGAAAAACAATAGTGAATAAAATAATAGAAAAAAACAATAACAACAAAAAGTTAATAAGATGACCAACGTAAAAGTAACAAGATTTTTTAGCTTTTACAAATTTATTTTTAATTTTATGACCCTATTTTTTTCTTTACATATGGAAGTAAGAGATCTAGAAAAGTTTTTTCTTAAATTCAAAATTGTAAACGATCATCACGTACAAATAACACGAATTATAACGAAGTGTTCAAATTTGACAAAAATCATTTTTGTCATTTTCTCTTAAAAAATTGAGCATTTATTACCAAAATTTCCCAATTCACGTCTTCTTAATTCTCAAACAAAAAACGGTGGCTAAGCCAAGTCAACAACCTCAACCGTTCATAATCTACTTACCCCATTTTAGTTTTTCCTCCAAATTTCATCTGAAAAAAAATGGTGGAGCTAAAGAACCTCAGATCAAACACATTAACACTTGTACTTGTAAATCTTGCTAGTATAATGGAGAAAGCTGATGAATCTTTATTACCTGGAGTTTACAACGAAGTTGGCAAAGATTTACATACTGACCCAACTGGTCTTGGTTCTTTAACTCTTTTCAGATCATTAGTTCAGTGTCTTTGTTATCCTTTAGCTGCATATCTTGCTGCTCGTTATAACAGAGCTCATGTTATTGCTATTGGTGCTTTTCTTTGGTCTGCTGCTACTTTCCTTTGTGCTATCTCCTCTACTTTTACTCAGGTCAATAATTTAATTCTCTATATATGGTGTTTCACATAGAGAAATGAGTCATAACCCAGTTGATAATTTATGAAATTAGTGTTGTTTTTGGGGTTTTCTTGGGTTTTTTGTGTTAGGGGTGAATTCAGAATTTGAATTTGATGTGCTGACCTTTAAGGTCTTACCATTGAAACTATCAAAATTTAATTTTTTCACACATATATATCTGTATTGACTGCTATTTTAAACTGTGCTTTGCTTGAACCGGGTAGATCGCAAACAACCTCTCTATCTTCGCAAGGTAGCAGTAAGGCCGCATACACAATACCCTCCTCAGACCCACTTGTGGGATTGCACTGCATTGTTGTTGTTATTGTTATATATATCTATATTGAATTCAAGAATTGGTTTTTCTAAAAATATTTTAAAATAGGGAAATTAAAAAAAATAAGGAGGTTTTTTTGGACTGATGAAGTTGGGAATTGATTATCTGATGGTATTGAACTGAAATTTGAGGAATTGCATAGATGGACTATATTTTCGTTAGAAATAGAAGGTTTGATGCAAGAGGTTTCAGAATGTGTGTGTGTTTTGGGGTTGGGGGGGTTTGG
>MU718533.1:8165-19548 GCA_026770625.1 Nicotiana glauca
TCTTCAAGGGTGGTCATCTTTCTTTTCAGATGGACAATGATTTTTTCATAATCTCTCTTCAATTGCTGCAAGTAATGGGCGCGTTCTTCTGTTCTCTTTGCCCACTGTGCCCGGAGTCCTGCTACGATACCCTCGAATTTTTTCAGCTCGTCCTGGCATTCAACGATTTCCCTTCTCAAACCCTTTATCAAACGTTCATCCGTCCAACTCCTTTGTTTCTTGTCAGCATCTACCCTCATCTGTTGGATTTGTGCTCTCAGGGTTTCATTTTCTTGAGCCAGCTTCTTTTTGTCCCCCTCATTGGCTGCAGCTTGCACACTGTTCTTAAACTTAAGGTCTTGGATTTGCTTCTCCATTTTTCCCATCTTGGCCCTATATTCATTTTCTTTAGCCAACTAGGTTTATTGTTCTTATGATGACTCAGCGAAATCTTGGAGGTGAGGTCTTTTAACCGGCCTCTCGGACTCAAGATCCCTCTTGTACCAAGCGGTGTATCCTGGCAATACTTCTCCTTTGGCCCGATCTCGCATGCAAGTGTCTGCTTTTAGGTACTGACATTCGTTCCAGATTTTGCGAACTACTGCTTCAGGGAATTGACCGTTAGGCCCAATTTCGACTACATGTCTGCTAAGATCTTCATTCTTTGGGACGATTTGGCATCTTCCCAACTGTCTCAATACTCGGTATGGGGCATACGGTTGGATACTTTTAAGTCCCATTAGCAGAAAATGAGACCCTGTGGCTGACATGTATATGATTTCGTCTCCAGACAACCACTCGAATGTCCACTCTATTTGGCGTGCAGAGACAGAACGCAGACGTGTCACCCATTCAGTGACCCCTTCTGGCAAACAAAATCTGTCGACTCTTGTAGAAAACTCTTCTATACATGTCTTCTCTGACGACCCGTAGATCATGAATTGAGGGCGATGGCACAAGTGTTCAACCATCCATATTTGCAGCAATACATTACAACCCTCGAAAAAGTCATCCCCGGCTTTGCAAGCGGTAAGAGTGCGGAAAATGTCGGCTACTATCATTAGTGCAAGGGTGCTGTTTTCCTGAGTAAGCAAAGTATTGACAACCCCAGCTACTCGTATATCAATTTTCCCATCTTTTTTAGGGAACACCAGAAGTCCTAGAAAGGCCACCATAAATGCGAAACACCTGTGTTCCTCCCATTTCAGGCAGTTTCCCTTGCTACAGATTTTGTTTTCTGGGTTATTGAATCCTCCTATATGACCATATCTATCGTATATGAATGACAAAGCACAAAAACTGTTTGCCAAGTCTGGGTTATGGACCACCCTTCGTATCTTTAAAGAGTCTAAGAACTTGTGGACGGCTAAGGCCCTTGGAGAAATCAAGTACTGCTTTCTTAATGGAACCTTGGGATCCCCGATGTATCCAGCTATCTCTTCCAATGTCGGGGTAAGCTCAAAATCTGAGAAGTGAAATACATTGTGTGACGGGTCCCAGAATGGAATCAGTGCTCTTATGATATCCCCTCTCGGATTAATTTTCAGCAACCCAGTAAGGCCTCCCAAATATGATTTGACCATGTCTTGTCCTGATTTGCCCAAGTCATCCCACAAACATATGTAATTCCAACGGGATCTTTTTTATAATAGCTTCGGATAAATTCTGACTCGTGCTCATTCTGCACATATCTTTAATGTGATTAAAAAAACAAACTTTATTTGACCTAAAACAAAACTAACTATTTTTTTTAAATTAAAATGAAAGACTCGGTTTTTCGAACACGGCCCTTCAGCACTTCGGGGATGAAGATTTTAAGGCTGCGTGGGCTAACCGGCAAAAACCTAAAAAATGACCAACGGTGGCCGTTTAGGCAAAGTCAGCCTTCCCACGTCCCTTTCGGATATATTTGGCTATTTTTGACAAAAGCGGCATCACCTGACTTATTTATGACGAAAGTATTAATTTTGACATTTTTTGGCGATTTTTACAAAAGGGGAAAGTTGGACCCGATGAGGGTTGCCTACTTATCCCACACCCTGTGAGAATCAAACTGGCGTAGTTCGGGCGATAAAATGTATACTTTGGCCAAATAATTTGAAATAAAGAAAAACAAAATGAAGAATTTTTTTTTCTTTTTTTTTTTTTTTGCTATTTTAACATGATAAAATATTTATTTTTTTCATTTTCTCAAAATTTTCGCAGAGTTCCGACAATTTTTGGGCATCGGTATGCTATTAACTCTCTATACTCTCTTTCTCTTCTCTCTCTTTCCAATATTTAAAATCCGGTAAGCATGCAAGTCTTGAAGCAAATAAATGCGTAAAACAAACAGGATGGAGCAGGATGGTCTTTCTCATTTCAGGTTGCCTGTCCTCGACGGACCCAACCCCTGTGTTGAGTCCCCTAAGTCAAATGCAACGTGATGCAAATAAGCATTCTTACTAGGGATCCGTCATGAAGTCAAGTTATTCTAGGTTCAAAACCTATGTATGTGTTCTAGACCGTGTACCCGAGCGGACAACTCGAGTCGAGGAGGGGTCTACATACCGGGGACCCGCGGGATCGTCCGACTTTGTAACTTGTCCGACCTCTTTCTTATTTCAGGGTAAGACACTAACAGAATAGGGAGTCTCAACTAGTAAGAAACATCCCCGGAGGTGAGAAGAGAAGGGTTTCGGCACAATTTATATATTTAGTTCAAATAATATCAAAGCGGAAAAATATTTAGCACATTTAGCAGGAAAACATGTAGGAAAATTAGATAAAGCCAAACATAACAGTTATTCTAAGCTCGAATTCTTAAACCCTAAACCGAAGTTCTGGGTCTGTGTTCCCAGCGGAGTCGCCAGAGCTGTCACACCTCCTTTTTATGCACCTACCCCGAGGGATAAAAATGTATGAGGGAGTTTTTTCCAATTTAAAGTGACATTATTTGAAATAGAATTATTTATTCTTTTCAGAGTTGCCACTTGGGAAAGGTTTGGTTTTTGGTGTCCCAAGTCACCGGTTTATCTTGAATCCCAAATCGAGGAAATTTTCGACTTTCCAAATGAAGTCTGCGAACCAGAGATTCTGAATAAGGAATTCTGTTGACCCGAGGGAAGGTGTTAGGCACCCCCGGATCCCGTGGTTCTAGCACGGTCGCTTAAACTGTTATAAATGGCTTAAAATCTGATTTTTAAAACATGTTATCCTATAGTGCAATTTTAAAATTATTTACCGCTTTATTATTATTTTTTATAAGAATTGCAACGTCGTGAAAATACATCTCGAACCACGTCACATCAATGTACCCGTGGCTATTGACATATTTCGACTCCGTCGAGATTTGGATTTGGGTCACATAAATGTGCACCCGAGTTTAGGGAGGTAATGTTATTAAAATACGTGCCTGAAGAGTCTAACGCGTTATTATTTTGGGGAAGGCCGTGCAATTCGCTAAACGGCCCATCCCGAATTCCAAATATTTTATTTTAACCAATTATCGAGGGCCCCGCAATTTGTGTGTTTTATTTGACGAGGCTCGTCTCATAATTTATTTAAGGGCCAACTTAAAGTGACTACGATTTTTATTTTTATTTATTTGTTTCTAAAAACAAAAGAAAAAGTCTTAATTAATTTATTACTAGATTAGAGCAAACTGGCAGGAAAATTATACCCAAGTCTATATCAAAAGAATGGCCAATCACAGGTTTTGACCCAGGTCCAAACGGAAAGGGGATTCCACAACTGGACTTGGACATAACTAAATCTTCGTTAGTTTGAACATGCTATCAAACCTTGTCCAATGCATTATGCAGATTTCTAGTTCACAAATGGAAATATGCTAAACTTCTTCAAATTATTCTAACATGCGTTCGGCTGATTTTACAATAAAGGAAGGTAGTATGTGCTTATTTCAATCAATAGGATATTTATTGTTTTATTTCCCATTGTCATACTCAAAACTTCCTAACCAATTATTTACTGATGGGTGGCTAGATGTTATTTAAAAACAATTGGAAGCTCGAACTGAAATCAACATGCTAGTCACAAGTGTAGGCTTTTAATGAATAAGCTAAATGATTCAACTATGTGATCTTTTCTATAGGAACAAGCTAACAATTCGAATCCAAAGCAGTCCATGGGATTCGGAATAATAACATCGTTAAACTAATGCTCATATTCCTGATTTCAACCTGGATTACTGAAACTAGCTTATTAAGTTGCAAAAAAATATTCGAACCTGCCTCCTTTTTTTTATTACTAAAGACAAATTAGGCTACCTTACCTTACACTTTACAGGCAACACCAATTAACTAAAGAGTAAAGAATCCAAAAGTCACAATTTTAAACTAGATAGTCCCCATTTCAGTTCAAATTTTAGTTTGATTATACAAGACCAATGCAATTTAAAAGCAAAACTAAATAAGCATGAAATTTATAATGTCTACTCCAATATGGCAACTTGAATACGCAAATTCTTGAATAGCATCTCATTTTAACTTCTTAGTTCAAAAGATTACATCAGCGGGTGTTTCGAACGTGTACCTGGAATATTGAAACACCAATAAGAAGAAAGAGGAAATCAGCTACAACAACAGTTCCAGCAATCAAACAACAGTCTGCAACAGCAAGCTAAGTCAAATTCAAAGCACGGAAGAGTTTGGAAAACCAAAAGAATTGGCAGAACAACCCCAAAATAATACTAGAACTTAAGCTTGAACTCAGGGACTGAAATGCAAACAACCAGTTTTCTTTTTAATGTAATAGTGGCCTTTCTTTTCCTTAAAACTGAAATGCTTAACAGCTTTTTATCTCCAAGAAATGATCTATCCAACTCCTAAAAATGATGTCACTTTGTATGTGTTCAAACCTTGAAGGTTGATAATTTTCAGAACTCTCTTCCTTAAGGTCTTAGCTCTCAGAATTTTTGGAGTATCTTTCTCAAGTCTGTCTGTGTGTATCTCCCCCAAAATGTCTTATTTTCTTTCAAACTCCTTTCCTTTCCTGATTTTAGGCAACTAGTGGACACTAAATTTACTTATTTTAAGCCTTAAAATCAGAAAGTTGTCCTCCACTACTAGTTGTCTTCTTAACTATTTAATCCCACTTATCCTTGTCTTATTCAATCCTTTAGCAGCCTTTAGTCACTTATTCAAGTGATTTAAATCCCCAAAACACCCTTTAAACTGCTGAAATCTACTGCCCTAATCCCCTATAATCTGTACCCTATCAGCTATAACTAAGAAAGCCTAACAGAATCAATTACCAATTCAAACTAAAAACTCAGTTTAAACCAAATATTATCAGAATAAAACCAATGATTCAGGGGAACACACATTGAATTACTGAGGATTGGTTTCCGCAGATGCAGGGATTAAACCAACTATATTGGAAACAAAAATCACAATTCACCTTAGACAAAATGAATGAACATTAACAATATACTGAACGGACTGAGAACAAACTAAAATGGACTTTAATCAAGTGTTCTCGACTGAGAACACTCGACTAAAGTCGATTAAAACCTCAAATTTTCCCTAATCTCGGACGTGTTCAGTTTTTGGCACCTCTAGGGTTCTAAGATTCGACCAATTCTGGTTTGATTCGAAGTAGATTAGAGGTGGTTTGGGAATGAGGGAGGTCGAATGGTCGCAGGGTGTGACTTGGGAGAGGTTTGGGGTTGGTGCCACCACTGGGGTCTTGTGGCGGCGGCTTGGGTTCTTGGCTCAAAATCTTTATTCGACGAATTCCAGGTTGATTCGAGGGGAACTAGTGGTGTTCTAGTGGTGAGAGAGGTCCAGGGGTCAAAGGGCGTAAGTTTGGTGGCTATTGGATGAGTTGGGGTTTCTGTCTAACCTTCGATTGATTATTCGAAGGGACTGGTTGGGATTCGATGGAAATTGGTATGGGGGTTGGGACGGGGAGGTCATGGGGGTTCGATGGTGTAAAGATGAGGGTCATTGAACCACCGAAACCGCCGTGAGGCGATTTTCGGTGGGTGGTTGACGGTGGTCTATGGCGGCGTTACAGGAGACTCGTTTGAGTCTCTGAGAGACGATGGGTGGGGTTTGGCTATAGGGGGGTGGGGTTTGTTTTAGGAATATACAGTAGGGGGATGAATTAATCCTAGCCGTTTGATCAAACGAGATCAACGGCCTGGATCAGCTAACTTAATGAGAACGGCATCGTTTGGGTAAGTAGGGGGTCGGTTTGAATCGGGTAACAGATACGGGTTATGGGACGGGTTAAGGGGTGTGTTTTGAACTGTTGGATCATGATCAATGGACGGCTGAGATCCCCTGGCCATGGAACGACGTCGTTTTGGACGTCTGAGAGGTCTGGTCAATTGGACCGGTTTAAATATAAAATTTGGGCTGGATTTGGTCAAATTTGGACGGCCTAGTCCGATTTTCTTACTATTTTTGTTCTTTTTTTCATTTTAATTCATAATTTAAAACATTAAAACCCTAGATTAGATTATAAAAAATCAAATTAATTTCTACTAATAATTAACACACAAAATTAAGTACCAATTTAAAATAAAATCACACAACTAGACCTTTAAATGATAAAATGCAAAGTACGTTATTTTTTTGTGATTTTTTATTTTTGTAAAACAAATTACTTAATTAATCCTAACTGTAAAATTAAACCCAAAAGATGAAAATGCAACATATTTTTATATTTTATATTAATTTAAACAAATATACATGCACAAACAAATGCAAACAATAACACAAAAAATTCAGAACAATTGCAAACTATCAAAAAATTATTTTATTTTGGATTTCTTTTGGAGTAATTCGTACAGGGCAAAAATCACGTGCTCACAGAGTCCATTTTTCCTAGTAAATCTTAGGTTCTTGGCTTTGCGGGGTCTTAGCCAAATTTTGAACTTCTAGCCACCTTTTGGCCAAATAAGCTATTTTTACAAAAATAGCTTCAATCATGTCTTGCATTTGTCCAGTACGGAATGTTATTGTCTCACATAGTGTTGGTTTAAGTTTTCTCATACAGGTGTGGATTTACTTATCGGAGTTTGAGCATGACAGATACCCCAGGATCTCTGCATTGATGAGCTGCTCGAGGAGCCGTTTTATGTTTTTGAGTCAATTGTTCATATAGTAGCATTCAGTCTTTTGGGCGATGTTAGAGTTTTTAATAAGTCTAGTTGAGTTTGCTTAGTATTTTGTTATTATCTAGAACCAGGTTCTTCTAGAGTGAAAATTGGGTATCACACCAATCACCTCCCTTTTGTGTGGTATTGACGTTTAGAACATAAATTGGTATCAGAGCGGGTTATCCTTGAAGAGGCTAACACATTAGGAGAAGATCAACATGAGTGCACCACCTGGGAACTGGGAAGGACAGTCCACTGCTAGGCCTCCACTTTTCAATGGTCAGTACTATTCTTGGTGGAAGAACAGGATGAGAGATCACATCATAGGGGAAGACTATGAACTCTGGGACATAGTCACTGATGGTCGCCTAGCAACCACAAAGAAGAATCCTGAAGGAGTTGATGTGCCAAAGGCAAGGGCTGACTGCACTACTGAAGACCTGAGGAAGTGGGAGAAAAATGCTAAATCCAAGAAATGGCTTGTGTGTGGATTAGGTCCTGATGAGTACAATAGAATTCAAAGTTGTATCACTGCTAAGGAAATCCGGGACACCTTGCAAGTGGCTCATGAAGGAATACCTCAAGTGAAGAGGTCTAGAGGAACACTGTTGTATTCTTAATATGAGAATTTTACTATGAATGAAGGAGAAACAATTCAAGAAATGTATACTAAGTTCACCACACTGACAAATGAACTTAAATTTCTTGGACGGATTATCCTTGAAGAAGACAAGGTTTAGAAAATTCTGACAAGGATTTTGCCAGTCACATGGGAAAGCAAAATCACTGCCATTCAGGAATCCAAGAATATTGCTACTCTTAGATTGGATGAACTGATTGGAAATCTTACTGCTTATGAAATGAGAAGGCAAACCATGAAGATGGATACACCCAAGAAGGAGAGAAGCTTAGCTCTCAAAATTGCTGAAGGTTTAGATATGGAAGATGATGAGATGGCTATGATCACTAGAAATTTCAAAAAGTACTTGATGAAAGGAAAGGGTACTTCAAGAGGTACAACCTTTAACAAGACAAGAGCTCCTGAGAAATAGACCAATTAGGCTTTCTACAAGTGTGGTAAGACTGATCACATAATCAAGAACTGTCCTCTATGGGAAATTGAGTGGAAGAAAGAAAGGGCTGAACGAAGGAACATGAAGAAGGAACAAGTTCAACCAAAAAGGAACAAAGGTTCAACCAAGGCTATGGTTGCTGCTTGGGGAGAAACCTCAGATGAAGACTCCGAGGATGAACCTGAAGAAGAGAAAGCGCTGATGGCCACCGGAGAATCAGATGATGAACAAGAGGTAAGTATTCTTCATCTCAAAGACAAGATTAAATTTTTGTCTAAAGAAAGGTTGGCTGAGCTATTACTAGACTTCTTTAATGAGTCTGAGATAATTAACAATGAGAAGGAAGTTATGTCTAGGAAATGTGTGATCCTAAAAGCAAAATACAAAAGTCTAGAGTCTAGGGCTAATGAGAGTGATAACATAAATGCTGAGTTGAAGAACCTGATTCTTGAACTTGGTAACAGTGTCCTAGAACTTAGGTCTGAAAACTTAAAATTAAAACTAGGAACTAGAAAGAAGAAAGCTGATCACACATATCTTACTCTAGAGAAAAACCTAGGAAAAATGAAGGATGAATTGTATAAAAAGGATGAACTAATTAAAGTCCTAAAAGAAGATCTAGGAAAAGTGAAACATGAATTAGACAGAACTTGCAAATGGAACAAGGCCTCTGATGCACTTTCTTGGTTGCAAAAGCATCACAGTAGCAATAAAAGAGGACTTGGCTATGGGGCTCAAGCACCAAAGTGGGACCCTAAAAGCAAGTACCTCACACTTCCTGAGAATAAAATATGCACATATTGTGGCAAGACTAGCCATTACAAAAATGAATCTAGTGCAAAAGTAAAGGCCAGTCAAAAGAACAAAGCCTTTGTTCAAGAGAAAAATAAGCTGCCTGGATGGGCAAGAAGGAATTTGATTCATCATTTTGCCTATAAGCGGAAACCAACCGCTTCTGCGGTTTTCATTAAAAGGGCCGGGGTCGCACCTGCGATAGCTGGGCCGCTTCTGTGTCTCCGCTTATGCGATAATGTAGCCGCTTCTGCGGCTTCTGAGGAAAAGGCACGAGTCGCTTCTGCGACCAAATAACCGCTTCTGCGGCTCCGCTCCTGCGGAAAAGGTAACCGATTCTGCGGACTCTGAGGGGAAGGCCAAACTCGCTTTTGTGATGAAGAAGCCTCTTCTGCGGTTCCCAAACCGCAGAAGTGAAAATACCAGATGACAGAACCCTTCACCTATTCATCCAACTTCAAAATCTTCCGTCAACCACCCGGAATCATCCCGAGGTCCCCGGGACCTCAACCAAAAGCACAAATACCACCTAATACCTTATTCAAACTTGTACCAATCCTTAAAATACCTAAAATAACTCCGAAAACTTGATTAAATCTAAGATTCAAGCCTAAGAACTTCAAATTCTATCAAAATACGCTTTCGGTCAAAAACCTACCCGAACCTCGTCCGAATGACCTGAAACTTTGCACACACATCCTAAATAACATGATGGAGCTTTTGCAACTTTCGGAATTTAAATCCGACCGTCAGATCAAAAACTCACTATCGGACCGGAAACTTCGAAAATTCAAACTTCGGCATTTCAAGCCTAAATGAGCTAGGAACCTACAAAATACATTCCGAACACGCTCCCAGCTCCAAAATTACCTAATGGAGCTAATGGAACCATCGGATTTCCATTCCGAGGTCGTCTTCACACTTTTCCGATTACGGGCCATTTTTCAACTCTTAAGCTCTCATTTAGGGACTAAGTGTCCCAAAACACTCCGAATCCTAACACCGAACATCCCGGCAAAACCAAAATAGCAGAAATGAACTTAGGGGAAGCAGTTAATGGGGAAACGGAGCGTAAATTCCAAAAACGACCGGCCGGGTCATTACATTATGACTATGACCGACTGAAAGTTTGAAAAGAACAAGAAAATATGTGCCTAGTAGTGTTATTATTTTAGGCAGTTTCACTATATTGATACAAATTTCCAATACAAAGTATCTTTCAGTTAATTAAGATGATTCTTTTAATGTCTAAACTTCCAGCTTCCTCTTTTTCTTTAATTTGTGACAATTTTATATCCTTCCTCATATACTTTTCTTTTTTCCAGGTGGTCAGCTCTGTGCCAAATCAAGGGAAGTTGTCAGTTCTCCTGTCGAGCATTTAACCCTTCAATATCAGGTTGGTTTTTTAATTTCTTGTCCTCAATTTTTTATATATCGTTATATTTTTAATGATATCTTGTAAACTTTTCTTTATACGGATTCGCCATATTGACACATGTGAGAAGAGTGAACTACACAAGTTACAATAATTGAAGGATGAACAAGGTTTGTGTTACTTTCCTGGATTTTCTTTGGCCTCATATGTATTGGGGGATTTAGCATTTACATGGTTATACTTTTAGCGTAGTGCTCGCATTTTTTTCTCATTCTCATTATTTATCCTTTATTAGAGCATTTTTTTATGTGTACATGATTCGGAGTCATATGATTTATGAACTTTCAGGAGGGAAATAGCTCAGAGTGTTGATGTAATTTTTTGCACATGTGTTGGTGCTGGAGATCCTAAATTGGCTAATTTCAGATTCCGCCAGGTTGGTTTACCTTATTACTAAAGATTTGAGAATTTCCTAACTATTTTAGATCTTCAGTTTCTTATTTTTGTTCTTATGTACTCATTCTGGATTCTTGCTTGTTTTAATATTTCAGTTGTGTTAAACTCCTTGGTAGGTGCTTATGATGAATCCACTCAGGTTACTAAGCCTGAATGTCTTATTCCTTTGGTTCTTGGTGAAAAATAGGTCACTATTACAATTAATGTCATGTTGACATTTATTTATGAAAAAAATGTCATACTGAAGTATATTACGATATTGGACCTTACTGTGAGTTTTGTGCTAGGCTATTCTTGTAGATGATCACTGCCAGCTTGGACCAGTCATTATGTGCAAGAAAGTGACACGTGCTAGACATGCTCAATCTCTATTTGTGCGCCTTGTATTTTTAGGAGTGAAGTGAATTAGGTTATAGATGATTGCATGTTTGTTGATGTCTTAACATATCTATCAGGGTTGGCAGTGGCTGAAGTTAAATTTGAGATTCTCTCTTTTCAGTTATTCTCTTGTTTTCCATATAGTTGGCATAGTGATTAGAGGCATTCTTTAGTCATCTATAAAGACTTGAGAAGTCTGCTTTGCTAATTTATTTGGGGGGG
>MU718533.1:21097-56929 GCA_026770625.1 Nicotiana glauca
GGGGGGGGGGAGGGGGGAGGATTGTGGAGTAAGATGTTTCTGGTATTTTAACTCTTCTTCACTAATCCGTCACTTCCCCATACCTTTTTTTGGTGCGGCGGAGCTGCAACAAATCATGCTAGTTTTAAGGTTTTCTGATTTTTCTATGCTTCATGTAGTATTATGTATTCAGTTATGTCATTATCTAGTGTAGCTTGTGAATCTGAGCTGTTTTGAGTTTCTATGCTTCTCATTCTAGCTACTTTTATTTGCTTGCCAAGCAATAATTATTAACACCTCTTGCTCATCTCGTTTTTTTTGTGTTTTGTTTCATTGGACTTAGAGTTGCCTGGTCACTTCCTCTTTTAAAGTATTATTTATCTTTATTTTGCTATTTTTTAAATCTGTAAAGCATTAGAATTTCTGTATTCCATTACTAATGTTGATTATGTTGTTTGTTTGCAATTCTAGGTACAATATCGTATGCATCCTGCATTATCTGAGTTTCCATCAAATAGCTTTTATGAAGTTACATTCCAACCCATCAATAAAAGGCATCAACGGGCATTGATTTCCCGTGGCCTGTGCCCAACCGTCCCATGTTCTTCCATGTTCAGGTATTATCAGATTGTTCTAGTTGATTCTTCTTTATTTTTTGTTTTTGAGTTGTGAAAAATATATCATTATTATGGATATAATAAAGATTGTTTCTCCTATATAGTTTGTAGGGAATTTTTTTCTGATTTACTTGATATAGTGAAATTTGAATACCTGGTAATTCATCTATAGATGGGACAAGAGGAGATCAGTGCTAGTGGAAGCTGGAAGTTTATAAAGATATTTTCTTGAAAAAGGGGAAGCTAGAAGATTGAATCACGCATGCACTATGTTGATAAAAATTTGCTTCTATTAAGAGTCCAAATGAATAGTGAGTGATTTATAAAGCAAGCTTCAACTAGCATGGGATTGAGGCATAATAGTTGTTGTATACTTGTACTACACTCGTATACTTGTAAAAGCCAATCTGATAGTCTAGTCTGAGCTCTATTTAACTTATAAAATCTATTGTTAAAGCACTTATTTTCCTCTAAATCAAATATGTATGCCATGATATATGAATTTAATATTTTTGCTCGATAAATATCCCAGTTGAAGACTATTATATTTCATCTATTGACATAGTCATTTTATAATTTCAAGTCATACAGTCTAATGATCGATAATTTAACGGGCAGAAGATATCTATATGATAAAGCATTGCATAAATTATTTGAATACTATTATTTATTAGGATTAGTTATAATGACACTAGCTATTATCTTCTAACAATATAAGTTTTTTTTAAGTTACTGTGATATTAATCTTTTGGATTAGTACTTCCTTTTATTTTTTAAGATTTAATGAAACACATTATGTATATGAATCAATATTATTATATTTTATTATCTGGATGATTTTTTGAATAAATGTAGTGGCTATTATTAATGGTGGCTAAACTATTATCATTATAGCTTGTGACTTCTAGTGATAATTTAACATAATATGTTGGTTATAAAAATAGATGATAAACGGGTAAATTATAGTGTTTCTATAGGGGATATTGTAGCCATTATAATTGCTGTTAAAGATGAGTTTTAGGGGCAATTTAATTGAATTTACCAGCCATTAAAATGGATTCTAAAAGGGCATACTAACACGTTTTCAGAAGAAATATTATAGCCATTCTAATTGCCACAAAATAATTACTGCTAAAGGTGTAGACCTTTAGCGACAATTATTTTAAATTTAGTGGCTATAAAAATGGACGTAAAAAGAGCATTAGTAGCCGTATTGGATTGAATTTAGCAGCCATCATAATTGTTGCAAATAATTGCCGTTAAATAGAATGATATTTAGCGGCAATAAGTCAGACCTTTTACCAACTTTTGTGAGAAATGCCACTAAAGGTTTTGCCGACCCTGATTTTAGCGGTTAAACATCAATGGCCGGTAAATGATATAGTGGCTATTGTTATTGCCGCTAAAGCCCTTTTTTGTTGTAGTGGAACTTGAAGTTCATAAGTTTGATCCAATTGGTTGTAGGGGTGATTCATAGATTTAGCGTTGTTTCGGACATTCCGAGGGTTCGAGCGAGTCCGTTTTATGATTTTAAGCTTGTAGTTTTGTTCGGGCGGGGCCCTGGGGTCCCCGAGCGTCAATCAGATGAGGCTCGAGTTGAGTTAAAAAACTTGGGAAAGAGCTGAAGCTACAGTCTGCTGTCATAACCACACCTGCGGTTGAACAATCGCAGGTGCGAGACCGCAAAAGCGATCCACCAATCACAGATGTGGCCCCAGGGAGGGAGCCCAGAAACCGCACAAGCGTCTCCTTTTACGCAAGAGCGGGACCAAAGAAGTAGCCCTAGACCGCAATGCGGCCCCTAGCCAGCCCTAGCAAAGTCCGCAGATGCAGATACTTTCTCGTAGAAGCGAGATCATAGATTTTGTCCCCTTAGCGCATGTGCGGAAATCGCTGAAGGTAGTGCCTTCATTTAATACAGGAATGTGTCATGTTTGACACATTTCACTCATTGGTTGGGCGATTTGGGAGCTTCCAAGAGGGGATTTCAATGTAGCAGTTGTGAGTTAAGTTACTCCTACTTAATATGAGTTTAATACTTGGTTTTGGGTAGATTAACACCTAAAGATTTTTAGAAATCATGGTGTTAGAGTAAAACCTAGAGTTTTGATAAAAACAAGATTTTAACCACAAAATTTGTTATGTAATGAAGTAAAAATCATATATTCTTAATCTTCTATGAGTAACAACTTCCCTCGAGAATTTCTGGAATCCGAGCACGTGGGCCCGAGGTTGGATTTTAGGAAACTTGTATTTAGGGTTGGGAAATTACTTTAATAGTTAGAATATGAACTCTCAAGTATGTATTGATTAGTTCTTACCCCGATTGATTAGTCTTGGATCGTTCAGCTCCGAATTGAGAATTTGACCATGTTCTTGCTATTGGAAGTAAGCTTTGGAGCAAGGTGAGTCTCCTTTCTAACCTTGTAAGAGGTAATTATCCCCATAGGAGAAATAATTGAATATTTTTCACTAATTACGGGGGCTACGTACGCATGAAGTGACATGAGTCTGTGCGTAGCTACTATTATGTTTAAGTCCAGGCAGTCTAGGACCCAAAATCATGCTTTATTTGTAACTCTATTGTGAATTCAAAATTTGTAAATCATATTGAACTTGGAAAATGGATTTCTAGGAAGTCAAACATCGTTTACTTGACCGTTAAAAATAAACCTAACACTATTTTGGATAAATTGCCTTCTAATAAAATTATTGATTGATTGTTTTGATTTTTTAACTGTGATTTGCCACGTCGCATGTATGATTCGCTAGTGGGGTAACAGATGCATCTATGGTTCGTGCCGTTCGACCCTCCGGCAGTACACATTTTATTTTTTGTTGGTTCGGGCCGTACGTCCTCATCATTATTTGTGCATGCTACTTGCCTGGTACTTTCTGTAATTTGAACTGTCTAAAATGCCTTGGAATATGGATTGTTAGTTGAATGTTATTTATAGAAAAGCTTGTCACTTACTATTATCAACTGTTATTTATTTATGACATACATGCTTAGCGTAACACTAAATTTATGTTATTCTTGTCCCTAGTACGTGTCAAGTCGACCCCTCGTCACTACTTCTTCGAGGCTAGACTGGATACTTACTGGGTATATGTTATTTATGTACTCATACTACGCTTCTGTACTTAAATGTACAGGATCTGAGGCAAGTGCATCAAGGTACCAGTCCGGCACGCGTTTTTGATATTTGACCGAGATCTCATGGTGAGTTGCTCCCTTCTGAGACGTTCAACAACATACCAGAGTTTCTCTTATTTTGTGTTATTATGTACTGTCTATTTTGTTTCAAGCAGTAGGATAGTGGTATTCTTTGTATATTCTACTAGTTGCCTTAATACTTGTGACACTAGTTTCTGGCACACACATTAGTAGACTATTATTTTTGGGTTGTATCTATATTGTTATGAAGTTTACAATAGTCGACTGTTTTAAATATAAATTAAGGGAAATGTTGGGAATGTTTAATTCAATAATTGAAAACTCGCTAGTTGATAGGATTGGATTGCCTAACCACGGTATTGGGCACCATCATGACCTAGAGTGGAATTTGGATCGTGACATGGACTAAATGTTAATCTTATAGTAGGCCGGATGAATATGGGTTTCTAACATCATCTATACCTTTTAGCATCAAACAAGAGGATATTGGAGAATGAGATTAGAGAATTATGCAATAAATGCATTTCAAAGAGCATGAGGTGAAATTTCGGGCCTACCTTCTAATTCACTAAGAGAGATATGTTCTTACCATCAACTGGGAAAAGAATAATCCATTTTATTATGATGAAAATGAGAGGAGATGTCTATATGAATGAATTAGGTATATTTCTCCGATTAATTTTTTGATTTTATATTTTCACTAGTTGATAAAAATCGCTATGAGGGTGTCATGTGTCACGATTCAAAATCAACTATACGTCGTAGTGGCGCCTAACGCCGCCGTCAAGTAACTCAACGGCAATTTATCAATTTTATTACTCGTTTTATTACTTTCGAAATCATAGATTTTTGTTAAGAAGGATATTTACACTTCTAAATCCACGAGAACATACAACATTTGTAGTTCATAAAAGAAATGAAAGGCGGTAATAATATACGAAACCGTAAGCATCAACTCGTACGGCCCCAAAACTCGGTGTCACAAGTGCATGCGCATTTACTAAGGAGTACATTGATAACAATACAACATCTGTCTAGAATGTAATTAAGACAAGAGAAAATTAATAGTACGATGGAGACTCTTTGGACTGCGATGTGTAACCTGATATGCAGCTCACATAAAGTCTGCTCAACAACTGCACCTACGCGCCAATGCGAACATCAAATGAACGTGTAAGATCATGCACATTTAGTGCAGAAGTGCAGCATGAACACGTAAATCAATGCGTACCCAGTAAGTATCTAGCCTAACCCTGAAAAAATAGTGACGAGGGGTCGACATTGACACTTACTAGAGGTCCAATAAAATAATATAATAAGTTATAAGCAGATATGGAGCACACAACAATAATGGGTAAATCTATAAGTTGCATAGTCTTCCAAATATCCCTTATAAAGCATGAATTTCTCAGATTTGTGTCCTACAAGTTCAGATGTATCAAGTTCCAGTATAAAGTGGATAAGATATACCATATAAAATGCCGGGCATCAGTGGAAGGAAAATCTCGTGAATATTCGGACTACCTGCGATATAACGCACGATTATGCCAAGGTCGTTCGGTCCGATCCAGAATAATATGTACACTGCCGAGGATCAAGCGGCACAAGCCACAGATGCATCTATTATATTGTCGAGGCATTTGGCCCGCTCCACAAGAAAAGGAAGGAAATTCGAATTACGAGACACGTGCAAACAACACCGTACGGGAGCACCGAGTGAATATAACTTTTACCGTTTCCTCAACTAACTTTCCAAAACTCAAGGTGATAAGGCTCGACCTAATATATATATATATATATATATATATATATATATATATATATTAATCAAGTTAAATTATAATTCAATTAATTAAGCCAGCAAAATGAGTTCAATTAATTCAAATATTACACGATAAAGTCCTTATTCTACCAGGACATAAACATATTTTAGCTACGTATAAATTCTCATCGCCTCGTGCATACTTAGCACCCACAACTAGTAACACATAACAATTACATCACCTAGGGGTAGTTTTCCCCTCACAAAGTTAGATAGGAGACTTACCTCACAACGAAACTCCATAACCGACCCCCACGCTTCTCTAACACCTCAACTCCAAGTCAATAGTTCCGGAACTAATCAAACAACGTGCAAATCTATTAAAATATGCTCCAATGCTTATAATTTAACAATTTATAACGATCCCCAAGTCCGTTTGAAAAGTCATAAAGTTAACCCTCAAGCCCATGTGTGCCCGAATTTTGGAAAATTTTGAAGATAACTTTACCCATAACCATACGAACTCAAATATATAATTTGTTCCATATTCCATGTCCAATTTCGTGGTCAAAATACAAAAATACCAATTTCTAGGGTTTCTTAAAAATTCCACAATTGTTACTAATTTTTATGTTTAAATCCATATATAAACAATGTATTTAACTCACAATGTGAAGAAATCGCTTAGCTAGTGATGGGTGACGAAGAAGCTCCTTCCAAATCGCCCCAAGCTCGGCTCCCATGGTTTGAGATAAAATGAGCCAAAATACATTTTTTGCAAACTTATACACTGCCCAGGAATCTTCTTCGCGATCACGGAAAAAGCGACCGCCCCAAAACCCGCTTCGCGTCCGCATCCATGACATCGCGTTCGCGATGAATCACGACCTCAACCCTCCGCGTTCGCGATTCCCCGATCGCATTCGCGTAGGCTAAAGGCCTTCTGCCCCATTTCCTCTATTTCCTCTTCACGTTCACGTAGGGCAATCAACTGCCCCCTCCAATTCCTTTTTCATGCTCGCGGGATAATCTTCGCGATCACGAAACACACCAGTACACCAACTGTAACAAAACAGGGAAAAATGGTTCAAAACCACTCCAAATCACACCTGAGGCCTCCAGGACCCCGCCCAATCACACCAACCAGTCCCAAAATATGAAACGAACCTGCTCGAGGTCTCAAATCATACTAAACAACATCAAATCTACGAATCGACGATCGAAACTTTTCTTTAAACTTCATGCTTCCAAACTTCGACGAACGCGTCTGAATTATCTCAAAATATTTTGGAATGACGCCAAACTTTACGCACAAGTCACAAGTCACGATACAAACCTATTCCAAAGCTTGGAACCCTAAACGGACATCGATATCATAAAAATCCAAGCTAAACTTAGGAGATTCTAAAACCTTCAAAATGCCAACTTTCCACAATAAACGCGAAAATTCACGGGCGACCCGATACTCAACCCGAACATACGCCCAAGTCCAAAATCATCATACGAACCTATTGGAACCTTCAAATCCTGATTCCGAGGACATTTACTCGAGAGTCACACCTTAATCAATTTTTCCAACTTAAACCTTCTGAAATTTGAATTTTCCATCCGAATTAACTCTGAACTTCCCGAAATTCAATGCTGACCACACGTACAAGTCATAATACCTGAAGTAAAGCTACTCAAGGTCTCAAACCGCTGAACGACGCACTAGAGTTCAAAACGACCGATCGGATCGTTACATCATGGAAAGGTTGCTGTGAAAGTTCATGCTATTTTGGTTGCAACAGGAGTTGAAGCAATGAATAGCAGGTTAAGGTTAAATTAGAATAGAGGATTTTTTATTAACAAGGCTTAGGGAATCCAACTTGCCTACCACGTCAAGGCAGTGTGGCATATATAAAGTGCATTATTTCTAGCCCAGTAAACATTTCGAATCTGCTGAGAAAAGATAAACATTTATACTCATACTGTAAGTTCTAAAGTCCCAAGATCATTAGTTCTCACAATAATTACTCCACTTCATTAATTATTTCTGTTTCTCCTCATCCTTCCCTTCAATTCATTTCTTCGAGGAAATTTTGTAATAGTAATATTAGCATATATAAGTTGTGAATTTCTTATCCCAGTGGTTATCCCATTGTTATTTGAAGTAGTAAAACAGTGTTCTTGGTGAACTCTTTTCCCATTACGGCAAGAAGATCTTTATGTTATATTTTGAAGAGCCCGTTTAGTCAAGCTGTCAAAAATTTTAATTATTTTGAGAATTTTTTTTTTTAAAAAGTACTTATGGGGAGATGCAACTTGTGTTTGGTCAATTTATTTGAGAAGTGCTTTTTGCAACATTTGATAAGCAAATTGGATTTTGGCCAATCCTTTCAATACATATTTTGAGTGTCAAATTACCAAAAAATATAACATTATCAATATTCATTTTACAATTAGTATTATTTAAAAGAGAGAAATAAAATATTATCTACGGTATAAGAATTTAATTATTTTTTATTTTTATTTAATAAATATAAAAAATACTATCTATTCTTGAGAAATTTGTATTCTTTCAACTATAATATATGCATGCACGAAAAAAAGAAGTGGAAATAAAACTATAAATTGGAAATATATAATATTGATATACTACAAAAGAGAAAAAAATCATATCTTGTGAAGAGAGTGTTTAAATGTAGTGATTAAGCTTGTATATCATTTTAAAGAGGATTGAGAGAGGAAGAAAAGATAAAATGACAGAATAAAAAAA
This sequence comes from Nicotiana glauca, assembly GCA_026770625.1. Taxonomy (NCBI): domain Eukaryota; kingdom Viridiplantae; phylum Streptophyta; class Magnoliopsida; order Solanales; family Solanaceae; genus Nicotiana; species Nicotiana glauca. Next base: position 29,392 of record MU718533.1, read on the forward strand.
AGGTATTTATTTATAGCAGAGGGAATATTCAAAAGAGGTTAGGAGAAGGAAAATGAAATTACACTTTTTTTTTTTTTAAAAAGGGATAATTTAAAAATTATAAATTTACATGAAGGATATATTTATCTTGAAAAATGAATTGTCTATTTCTGCTTCTGCTACTTGGAAGAAGCTAATATATGTATCTTCTTTTCAAAACACAGAAAAATTGCTTCTGTTGCTGCTAAAAATTATTTTTTCGTCTTGGCCAAACACCTCAAATTTTAAAAAGAAAGTATTTTTTCTATAAAAAAAGTTATTTTAGCCTCCCAGAAGACAGAAGCTTGGCCAAACAAGCTCGAAGTTACTCCCTTTGTCACAAAAAGAATAATATGGTTCAAATTTTGAGAATCAAACTTCTTAATTTTAGCTGCAAATTCAAACATAGAATCTTTAAGTTTTAAGAAATTATTTACATAATTGAAAACTATAGAAAAAAATACTATAGTTAATAATTAAGTTGAAAGTATTTTATGTCATAATTAAAGTAAAAATTATTGCACGTTATCCACTAAGACTACTATGATAGTTAATTTAAATAAATATTTCATTTAAAAAGTATTTATTTATTAACTTTTGTCATATCTTTACTATATAATAGTCCATAATTTTCTTATACTTATTTTTTTAAATATTATTTTTTTCACGTTTAACAGATACAATACATATTAATTTAATAGCTCAGTATTAGTTAGTAACTATTTGCAAATAATTAGAACATGGTATTATATGGTGAATTAACTTGTTGAAACTTAAAAATAAATAATGCTAGAGAATTATATTTAAATTGCGAATTGTATTTGTCACGACCCAAACCCCGCTCCGGTGGTGATGTCGCCTCTCGCGAAGACAAGGCCAGCCAGACCATTTTGGAACACCTCTTTTAAGCAGTTAAACAGTTCATAAGCAGTTTAAATATAATTTCATCATATTAATTAGCGGAAAAATAACCCAACACAGCCCAAGCCGGGGTGTCACAAGTCACGAGCATCTACTAGAGTGTAAATCCAACTACAAGGTCTTAAATATACAAAACCGGAATAATGAACAAAAGAGAGAAAAACGGTATTGCGAACGCTGGCAGTCACCTCGCTTACTCTTATAACTCTGCCTCTGATCAGCCAAAACCTGCTAACGGGTGGATAAATACCTGAATCTGCACACGAGGTGCAGGGAGTAAAGTGAGAACTCCAACTCAGTGAGTAATAAAGGTAAATAACAACTGAGCAGTAAGAAATCACGTATAACAAATCATCATGCTGTATTGAGCAGTGCAAAACCCTTTTGAGAAAAAATAGTGAAGCTGTGAAATTTTTAGAGGAACATCTTAGCTTAGTTTAAACCTCGTTTGAAAATGACTCTTTCAGCGGTCACGCAAATGAATGCAACAAATAGTGCAGATAAGCACAGAAATCCGCCCCTCGGCACAACACTCAGTCATCAGATAATGCCAGGCAATCAGGTAGATATTGCATGAAGTAGCATAGACAATAGATAATGGCAGACATATGAAAGAAAGTAAACAAATAGAACAATACTAGTACCGCTGCGGCGTGCAACCCGATCCACATATCCCTGCAGCGTGCAGCCCGATCTGTTTATCGTCGGCGACGCTCACTGGGGGTGTGCAGACTTCGGGAGGGGCCCCTTACGGCCCAAACGCAATATCAAGCCATATCGCGGTATCAAGTCTTAGCCCTCGGCCTCATATCAGTATCAGTATAACACTGATGCGGCGCGCATCCCGCTCCCATAGTGTCCTCACAACTGGCCCTCGGGCATACTCAGTCCAGAAATCACATAAGCCTTTCGGGCATTTGTAAAATAGTAGTTCTCACCCCAAAATATCATTTAATATATCATTTTAGTTTTAAATCGAATAGAAGTGGCTGAGTTGTAAAATAGTGGAAAATGGTACGACTGAGTTCAAGTAGTAAGTCAAAATAGTGAAGAAACAGTCATAAAAATTTTCGGAGGGTTCAAATAGTTGGCACGAAGCCCAAATATGGCAACCAGTCCAAATTATGATGATAACAAATAAGCTTCAATCAAATACGCGGTAAAAACATCAATCAGGATGGATCAAGTCACAATCCCCAATAGCAAACGACCCCACGCTCATCATCAAGCGCGTGTCTCACCTCGATATAGCACTACGATGTGCAATCCGGAGTTTCAAACCCTCAGGATATCATTTATAATTATTACTCACCTCGAACCGGCGATATCTCTAGCTTACGACGCCTTTTCCCCTCGAATCGGTTTCCACGCGCGTCGAATCTATCCAAACCCAGAACAAATACGTCACAATATGCTAAGGGAACAAAGCCCAAGCAAAAACAATCGAAAAATATAAAAAATCCCGAAATTAGCAAAACCCGAGCCCCGGGTCCACTTCTCAAAACTTAGAAATTTTCACATCAACGGGTTCCTTATCTCTCCACGAGTCCATACATACCAAAAACTCTCAAATCCGACCTCAAATGGCCCTTGAATTTCCAATTTAAAAATCTCAAAACCAAGCCCTAGTTCTTCCATTTTTAGTTAAATTCCCATAAATTTTTAGGTTAATTTCACAATATAATCACGTTTTTGGTTCATAAAACTTACCTCCAATCAATCATCTTCGAATCCCTCTTCAATTTCTCCCAAAGAGCTCTCAAAATGTTCAACAATGGTGGAAAGATAAATTAGGCTCGCGGATGAAATGTTTTAAAAACCCTTCTGCCCAGCTATGATTTCCTTCTATGCGAACGCGAGGGCCTTTTCGCGTTCGCGATGCACAAATATTCCATGGCCAAAATTTCCCTACGCGAACGCGTCTGAACACCCGTGAACAGGATGCTTCCACGTCTTCAACTACGCGAATGCGACTACCTTGGCTGTGAACACGATGAACAAAACAAACGGAACTCCAGACCCTCTTATGCGAACGCGAATAACTCCCCGCGAATGCGAAGCTCAAGAAACTGACCCTCCCCGAACGCAAACACCCTAACGCGAACGCGAAGAGAAAAGCCTGGCCCGCCAAACTCCTGCTACGCGAACGCGGCCCCAGGCACGCGAACGCGAAGGCCAAATTAGGCATGCACTGCTGCTGCATTTTCTGCTATCTTTTCCAAGTTCCAAACTTCCCGTTAGCCATCCGAAATAACCCCGAGTCCCCTAAGACCTCAACCAAAAGCACTAACGCATCCTAAAACATCATTCAAACTTGTTTCAATCATCAAAACACCTCAAACAACACCAAAACCATCAAATTACATCGATTTCAAGCCTAAGTTCTTCTAAAACTTTCGAAACACGCATTTGATAAAAAACCCAACCAAATTACCTCCGAATGACCTGAAATTTTACACACACATCCCAAATGACATAAAGAAGCTAGAGCAGCCCTCGGAATTCTATTCCGACACTTGGATCAAAATCTCACCTATCAACCGGGATTCGCCAATATACTAACTTCGCCAATTCAAGCATAATTTTACACCGGACCTCCAAAGCCAATTCCGATCACGCTCCTAAGTCATAAATCACCCAAAGAAGCTAACCAAATCATAAAAATTCCGATCCGAGCTCATATACAAATAAGTCAACTCTTGGTGAAACCTTTCAAATTCAAAGTTTCGACTAAGACTGTTCTTTCAAATTCATACCGATTTCTGTGAAAACCAAAACCAACGATCTACATCAGTCATAATACATCGTACGGGGAAAGTCATGTCCGAGAACTGGCGATCAAAGTGCAAAAGCTCAAAACGACCGGTCGGGTCATTATATCCTCCCCCACTTAAACACACGTTCGTCCTTGAACGTATCCAGAGTTGTTCTAGAAGCCAAACACTCGCTGAATAACCTTACCATGCATATACCCGGGGGTGATCCCATGTCACCCTATCTCACATAGTCCGATAACACAACATAGCTGAAATTTCACAATCCATCCTAGTCCATAAACCATAGAACCACACTTTCACTTCTGAAACCATCATTATGATCAAAACCTCACATATATACTCTGAATAGTACCGAACCAGCTGTAGTAGCCCATGCCTACAACCTCAGGTGCAATTATATGATATAACTCATAACTCAACACATGCAGCGATAACTTTCATTCACAGCAGCTGCCCACAACAACCAAATACCGATAGAAAACCTCTTATTAGCTAAAGTCGCATTCCAACACTTTCATGTACTGCGAACGATAAATGAAACGCCCAATAAACCATAACCATTTCTTAGATCAAACATTCATGAGGCCATTTATCCTCTGGCAATTACCATAGCAAATTTTTTAACCGAACCTCGATTTACCCATCAAACATGCTGAAATCGAATCTGTTTGTATTCATTAATGATCCCAACGATCTCTTCTGACCAAAGACACCACCCTGGTGACATGATACATAAATACGGGCCTAAGCCACAACTTGCGTAACTACGCGCACCAATACGCAACAATCCAAGCATACTCAAGTCATGAAAATGACTCAATTGAAAGAGCTGTACCTCAAGCTCACCAGTATCACCACAACACAAGGCTGAGAATCTGTCTCACATCATAGAATAGAACACAGAAAATCTATCCCGTAAGATCATATCTCCACATAGCTTCGCGAAAATGCACGATCCTATCCAACCACTGCTCCACCTGAAACACCTCAAGTCACTATGCTCGAAGGCGACAACCGATACTCCATTCACCGAGCAACACCCAATTACTCTTCCCCCTCGACTTCCACTATGAATTCCCAATAGAACCACACTACATGTGCCTATAACCAACAAATCATAACGTCTCACAACTCAGAAAAGCAACTCATAGATCTCCCTATATCACTAACAAGTTCAATAACGATCGAATCAACCTATCCCTCAACAATACAATTCGGGGCCAACCAAGCCGACTCAAGCTAGAACACGCATCCACATTGGCCTGCCAACGAACTCATCATCAAAGAAACCTTAAAATGCTCCTTCCACTACTACAACTCCTACCGGAGCCATACGATACGATGCCCGACACTAAGTCAATACCGAATTCCACAACCTCTCCCGGCGACATGCCCGGCCACAAGAAACGCATTAGAAAAGTCCCTCAACACCAGAACTGAATCAATGGTAGAAACCTCTGCACTGACATTCATCACGAGGCCCAATTAAGAAAAGCAATCCTTCCCAATTGTCCGATGTGTCTTTGAAATATAAACCACTCTGCTAGAACATAATTCGACACACCTCGCCACTCAACCCGTGGCGTTTCTGGCATTGCCCATAGTGCAATAGTCCAGAATAACCCAACACTGAGATAACCAGTCTACACACCAATATCATATCCAAAATCTAAAATTCCAAGAAAAGAAAGATCAACTCGGGCCTCCAAATCCCGGTAGTCACTAAACAATGACGATACACACGATCTACAACCACATCATAGCCTGTATATGAGAACTTTCATCTCCATATCCATACGACATATGAATCATCATATCCGATCCCAATTTTGCCGTCCGAACACATGCACACCTTTACCACCCAATCATTCCATGATAGATACTCTAAGATTTCCCTATGCCACCAAGGAAAAGTGCCGTAATAATACCGAAGTATAATCAGTTTAATCACATTACCCTTTTTCTGAGACATATACTCTCGTCAAATCACTTCCAATTAGCAGTACCATTTCCTTGATTTTCTGAGGCTACCCGTTGCCTAAGAGTTTTATGAACTTCCTTTCAGAACTGAACTGTAACTTAGCACACGCCCGTCTCGGTCCTCCACAATATACCGCATATACCATACCATCCAGGGATAACATAAAAACTTTTATCTCCCTTCCAGGCCACAGACATCTACACACTCAACTAGTTAAGAACTTCCATTGATCCCATCTAGAAGAAAATCATTACACATACCATGCCTCTCATATTCATAGAAAATTCACCTCTACAACCACGGTAGAAATCAACAAGAAGTCTCTCTATTCCGTTTGCACAAATTAAACTGCCAGGAGCGAATCCTTCTAACTAGAACAAGCTAAGCAAGCCATCAAAATCCAAGAGCATTGCTGCAAATACCTATAAGAACCCATTACCTCAAACACATATAAAGAATTAATCATATCCTTGCCATACCGATTTGGTTTACTATCAAGCTACTCCATCTATCTAAATTTTTCGTCTGTTTCATCATCAACTTGATATTCCCTCTTGCTGTAGCACCACAATGCCTCAACCCATGCTTACCACACGAGACCCCAGCATAAAACCACACTGTCTAAGACCCATAAGCCGCTGAATACTCTCTTAAATATTTCCAGAAACACCACATTCCAGAATACTTTACTCTAAAGAATTTCCTGCGAATCTAGGTCCGTTAGCTTTACTTTCCTGATACTGATACATAGAATCCCATATTTCACATAGAAATACCACAAGTCTTGACCTCTTCGAATGAAAACAATAGTTTCTAACCAAATATGCAACTTTAGAGCACTCAATTGATGTATACAGACTCTTGAACACATTAGAACTATTCTCGCAAGTCATTCACTCTTATTCAAGCTGCAATTTACCTGATCCAATGAACAGAACCACCCGTACCACATTAGCATTCTGATACCGCAAGATGTAGCTTCATCTCAATACAACCAAGCAACCTCCTGCTCTATGCACCAATCATCCTTTACCAACGAAAAATCAAGACCTCCCATAAATTCTCTTTCCCCATGAAGCATAATAGAACCTTTGTCAAAATCTTCCTTTTCTTGAGCCATTCTCAGTCTCAATTTTCACAAGTCATAGCTAATTCACTCACATGCCTCAAACTGAAACCAACATAGCACCTAATCGTGCAATCAACTGCTCACAATAGACTCCCCCACTTGGCTCGATGCCATAGGTCCAGATACACTCAATAACTCATAACACTTTTACTCTATTGATGCCACAATACCATAGTGAGATTAAAACCAAATCATTTTTAAGCTTGTGAAAACACAGATCATCTAGTATTGTAAATCTTCTGCAAATCTCGCATTCATCCCCGCAACAGTGAAGCCCACTCTCTTAAGTGACCCGAAATTCCAAATTTCAACACATACTTTTCAATTACACATGAGATCTTCTAACATACACATAGGGATCACACCACGTCAGAACACTCCGCATGAGATAACCCACATGCTTCACCTCAATATAACATTTCTGTATACCTTCCACCGTCATAAACTGTCCGTAGTCACTTAGCTTTCCTGAGTCTGAACTCATACCGCAATATGGATTTTACTTCACTCACAACCGAAAAACACGAAAAGATCATCGACACGCCCATAACTCGGTGCTATACCTCAAATAACGATGGAAATCAAACACTTAATAGTTCTTCTATCATCCAACAAACATTCATCGTCACTTCCAAGTCACATAAATACATCTCGCAGTACTAACATACTCATCACGTGGCTATCCAGCAGTCACTTCCACTAATAGGGACAATACCGAACGTATAAGTTCAAAAACACTTGTTCACACAATCAGCACCTCGATGCTCATGCCATAGGCAAAGATCCGGCGTAAAGTCCTCCAGACTGTCCTAACATAAGATCACAGAGATTACATCTCGCCCCTCGATCGGGGAATTACAAGCCATCAAGGCACATCTAATACTGAGGGCTCATGCGCGCATGCAAACGCGTGGAACAAAATTCAACAGTTTCTTTTCAAGCTGAAGCAAGGACGCACGATAAGAATTCAAGAATATGAAGTTTTCCTAAAGGTTCCGCAACCTCTCAAGGATAAATACAGACGTCTCCGTACCAATCCGCGAGACTTTACTAAACCTGCTCATGACTCGTGAGACCTATGTAACCTAGGCTTTGATACCAACTTGTCACGACCCAAACCCCGCTCCGGTCATGATGGCGCTTCTCGCGAAGACAAGGCCTGCCAGACCATTTCGGAACACCTCTTTTAAGTAGTTAAACAGTTCATAAGCAGTTTATATATGATTTCATGATATTAATTAGCAAAAAAACAACACAACACAGCCCAGGCCAGGGTGTCACAAGTCACGAGCATCTACTAGAGTGTAAATGCAACTACAAGTTCTAAAATATACAAATCCAGAATAATGAACAAACGAGAGAAAAACGGTGTAGCGAACGCTGGCAGTCACCTCGCTACCTCTTATAAAATCTGCCTCTGATCAGCCAAAACCCGATAATGGGTGGATAAATACCTACATCTGCACACGAGGTGCAGGGAGTAAAGTGAGTACTCCAACTCAGTGAGTAATAAAGGTAAATAACAACTGAGCAGTAAGAAATCACATATAACAAATCATCATGCTGTATAGAGCATTGCAAAACACTTTTGAGAAAAATAGTGAAGTTGTGAAATCTTTAGACGAACATCTTAGCTCAGTTTAAACCTATTTTGAAAATGACGCTTTCAGCGGTCACGCAAATGAATGCAACAAATAGTGCAGATAGTCACAGAAATCTTCCCCTCGACACAACACTCAATTATCAGATAATTCCAGGCAATCAGGTAGATATTGCATGAAGTAGCACAGACAATAGATAATGGAAGACATATGAAATAAAATAAATACAAAGAACAATACTAGTACCGCTGCGGCATGCAGCCCGATCCACATATCGCTGCGGTGTGCAGCCCGATCCATTTATCATCGACGACGCTCACTAGGGGGCCCCTTACGGCACAAGCCCAATATCAAGCCATCTCCTAGCATCAAGTCTAGGCCCTCGGCCTCATATCAGTATCAGTATAACACTGCTACGGTGTGCAACCTGATCCTATAGTATTCTCACAACTGGCCCTCGGGCATACTTAGTCCAGAAATCATATAAGCCTTTCGAGCATTTGTAAAACAGCAGTTCTCAGCCCAAAACATCATTTAATATATCATTTTACTTTTAAATCGAATAGAAGTGGCTGAGTTATAAAAAAGTGGAAAACGGTACGACTGAGTTCAAGTAGTAAGTCAAAATAGTGAGGAAACAGTGATACAAATCCCCGGAGGGTTCAAATAGTTGGCACGAAGCCCAAATATGGCAACCAGTCCAAATTATAATGATAGCAAATAAGTTTCAATCAAATACGCGGTAAAAACATCAATCGGGACGGATCAAGTCACAATCCCCAATAGCAAACGACCCCACGCTCATCATTAAGCGTGTGTCTGACCTCGATATAGCACTATGATGTACAATCCAGGGTTTCAAACCCTCAGGATATCATTTATAAACATTACTCACCTCGAACCAGTGATATCTCTAGCTTACGACGCCTTTGCCCCTCGAATCGGCCTCCACGCCCGTCGAATCAATCCAAAATTAGAACGAATACATCACAATATTCTAAGGGAACAAAGACCAAGCGAAAACAATCGAGAAATATCAAGAATCCCGAAATTAGCAAAACCCGAGCCCCAGGATCACTTCTCGAAACTCAGAAATTTTTACATCAACGGGTTCCTTATCTCGCCACGAGTCCATACATACCAAAAACTCTCAAATCCAACCTCAAATGGCCCTTAAATTTCCAATTTAAAAATCTCAACACCCAAGCCCTAGTTCTTTCATTTTTAATTAAATTCCCAGGAATTTCTAGGTTAATTTCACAATATAATCACATTTTTGGTTCATAAAACTTACCTCCAATCAATCCTCTTCGAATCCCTATTCAATTTCTCCCAAAGAGCTCTCAAAATAATCAACAATGGTGGAAAAATAACTTAGGCTCGTGGATGAAATGTTTTAAAAACCCTTCTGCCTCGCTATGGGTTCCTTCTACGCGAACATGAGGGCCTTCTCGCGTTTGTGATGCACAAATATTCCCTTGGCCAAAATTACCCTGCGCGAAAGCGTTTGAACACCCGCGAACGCGATGCTTCCACGGCTTCAACTACTCGAACGCGACCACCTAGGCTGCGAACGCGATGAACAAAACAAACGAAACTCCAGACCCTCCTATGCGAACGTGAATAACTCCCCGCGAACGCGAAGCTCAAGAAACTCACACTCCACGAACGCGAATACCCTAATGTGAATGCGAAGGGCAAAGCCTGACCCGCCAAACTCCTGCTACGCGAATGCGGCCCCAAGCACGCGAACGCGAAGGCCAAATTAGGCATGCACTGCTGCTGCATTTTCTGCTATCTTTTCCAAGTTCCAAACATCCCGTTAGCCATCCGAAATTACCCAGAGGCCGCAAAGACCTCAAACGAAAGCATTAACGCATCCTAAAACATCATTCAAACTTGTTTCAATCATCAAAACACCTTAAACAATACCAAAACCATCAAATTACATCGATTTCAAGCCTAAGATCTTCCAAAACTTCCGAAACACGCATTTGATAAAAAACACAACCAAATCACCTCCGAATGACCTGAAAATTTGCACACATATCCCAAATGACATAAGAAAGCTACAACAGCTCTCAGAATTCTATTCCGACCCTTGGATCAAAATCTCACCTATCAACCGGGATTCGCCAATATACTAACTTCGCCAATTCAAGCCTAATTTTAAACCGGACCTCCAAAACCAATTCTGATCATGCTCCTAAGTCATAAATCACCCAACGAAACTAACCAAATCATAAAAATTTTGATCCAAGATCGTATAAAAATAAGTTAACTCTTGGTCAAACCTTTCAAATTCAAAGCTTTTGACTGAGACTGTTCTTTCAAATTCATACCGATTTTTGTGAAAACCAAAACCAACAATATACATCAGTCATAATACATCATACATGCCAAGTCATGCCCTGGATTAGGCCCGTATTGATGTGTCATGTCAGTAGGGTGGTATCTTTGGTCATAATAGATTGTTGGGATCATTAATGAATACAAACAGATTCGATTTCAGCATGTTTGATGGGTTAATTGAGGTTCGGTTCAAAAATTTGCTAGGGTAATTGCAAGAGGAGAAATGGCCTCATAAATGTTTGATCTGAGAAATGGTTATGGTTTATTGCGTGTTTCATTTATCGTTCGCAGTACATAAAAGTGTTGGAATGAGACTTTATCTAATAAGAGGTTTTATATCGGTATTTGGTTATTGTGGGCAGCTGCTGTGAATGGAAGTTATCGCTGCATGTGTTGAGTTATGAGGTATATCATATAATTGCACCTGAGGTTGCAGGCAAGAGCTATTACAGCTGGTTTGGGACTATTCAGTGTATAAGTGTGAGGTTTTGATCGTAATGATGGTTTCACTAGTGAAAGTGTGGTTCTATGGTTTATGGACTAGGATGGATTGTGAAATTTTAGCTATATTTTGTTATCGGACCTATGTAAGATAGGGTGACGTGGGATCACCCCTGGGTATATGAATGGTAAGGTTATTCAGTGAGTTTTTGGCTTTTAGAACAACTCTGGGTAGGTTCGAGGATGAACGTGTGTTTCAATGGGGGAGGATGTAACGACCCCACCAGTCCTTTTGAGCTTTTGCACTTTGATCGCCAGTTCTTTGCATAACTTTGCGCACCAACAAGCAACAGTCTGAACATACTCAAGTCATGAAAATGTCTCAATTGAAAGAGTTATACCTCAAGCTCACTAGTATCACCACAACACAAGGCTGGGAATCCGTCTCACATCATAGAATAAAACACACGATTCTATCCCCTAAGATCATATCTCCACATAGCTTCGCGTCAATGCACGATCCCATCCAAACACTGCTCCACCTGAAACACCTCAAGTCACTTTGCTCGAAGGCGACAACCACGCACCATTTGATGTCTGAAACCAAAGCGCATCATCATACCCACAGTGAGACGAATAACATATACCACGCAACCCGATAGGTCATAACCGATACTCCATTCACCAAGCAAAACTCAATTACTCTTCCCCCTCGACTTCCACTATGAATTCCCAATAGAACCGCACCACATATGCCCATAACCAACAAATCATAACTTCTCACAACACAGAAAAGCAACTCATAGATCTCCCTAGATCACTAACAAGTTCAATAACGATCGAATCAACCTATCGCTCAACAATACAATTTGGGGCCAACCAAGCCAACTCAGGCTAGAACACGCATCCACATTGGCCTGCCAACGAACTCATCATCAAGGAAGCCTGAAACTGCTCCTTCCACTACTAAAACTCCGACCAGAGCCATACGATACGATGGCTGGCACCAAGTCAATACCAAAATCCATAACCTCTCCCGGTGATATGCCCGGCAACAAGAAATGTATCCGAAAAGTCCCTCAATACCTGAACTGAATCAATGGTAGAAACCTCTTCACTGACATCTATCACGAAGGCCCAATTAAGAAAAGCAATCCTTCCCAACCGTCCGCTGGGTCTTTGAAATATAAAGCACTCTGCTAGAACATAATCCTACACACCTCGCCACTCAACCCGTGGTGTTTCTGGCATAGCCCATAGCGCAATAGTCCAGAATAACCCAACACTGAGACAACCAGTCTACACCCCAATATCATATCCAAAATCTAACATACCAAGCAATGAAAGCTCCATTTGGTCCTCCAAATCCCGATAGTTGCTAAACAGTGCCGATACATACGATGTACAACCACATCATAGCCTGTATATGAGAACTTCTATCTCCACATCCACATGGCACATGACTCACCATTTCAAATCCCCATTTTGATGTCCGAAGACATGCACACCTTTAATACCCAATCATTCCACGATAGATACTCTACAATTTCTGTGTGCCACCAAACAAACCCGAATACCACCAGTCGATCCAACAAGAAAATGCCGCAATACTACCGAAGTATCATCAGTTTAATCACATTACCCTTTTTCTGAGACTATACTCTCGTCAAATCACTTCCAATTAGCAGTACCATTTCCTTGATTATCCGAGGCTACTCGTTGCCTAAGAGTTTTATGAACTTCCTTTCAGAACTGAACTGTAAGCTAGCACACGCCAGTCTCGATCCTCCACAACATACCGCATATACCATACCATCCAAGGATAACATGAAAACTTTTATCTCCCTTCCGAGCCACAGACATCTACACACTCAACTAGTCAAGAACTTCCATTGATCCCATCTAGAAGAAAATCATTACACACCCCATGCCTCTCATATTCGTAGAAAATGTACCTCTCCAACCACGGTAGAAATCAACAAGAACTCTCCCAATTCCGTTTGCACAAATTAAACTACCAGGACTGAATCCTTCTAACTAGACCATGCTAAGCAAGCCATCAAAATCTTGGAGCATTGCTGCAAATACCTATAAGAACCCATTATCTCGAACACATATATAGAATTAATCATATCCTTATCATACCGATTCGGTCTACTATCAAGCTACTCCATCATTCTAAATTTTTCTTCCGATTCATCATCAACATGATATTCCCTCTTGATGTAGCACCATAATGCCTCAAACCAGGCTTACCACACGAGACCCCATTATAAAACCACACTGTCTAAGTCCCATTAGCCGCTGGATACTCTCTCAAATATTCCCAGAAACACCACATTCCAGAATACTTTACTCTGAAGAACTTCCTGTGAATCTAGGTCCGTTACCTTTACTTTCCTGATACTGATTCATAGAATCCCATAATTCACATAGAAATACCACAAGTCTTGACCTCTTCGAATGAAAACAATAGTTTCTAACCACATATGCAACTTTATAACACTCAATTGATCTATACACACTCTTGAACTCATTAGAACTATTCTCGCAAGTCATTCAATCTTATTCAAGATGCAATTTACCTGATCAAATGAACAGAACCACCCGTACCTCATTAGCATTCTGATACCGCAAGATGTAGCCTCGTCTCAATACAACCAAACAACCTCCTGCTCTATGCATCGAGCATCCTTTACAAACGACAACTCAAGACCTCCCGTAAATTCTCTTTCCCCATGAAGCATAATGTAACCTTTGTCGAAATCTTCCTTTTCTCGAGTCATTCTCGGTCTTAATTTTAGCAAGTGATAGCTAATTCACTCACACGCCTCAAACTGGAACCAACATAGCATCCAACCGTGCAATCAACTGCTCATAGTAGACTCCCTCACTTGGCTCGAAGACATAGGTCCAGATACACTCAATAACGCATAACACTTTTACTCTATTGATGCCACAATACCATAGTGAGATTAAACTCAAATCATTTGTAAGCTTGTGAAAATACAGATCATCTAGTATTGTAAATCTTCTGCAAATCTCGCATTCATCCCTGCAACAGTGAAGCGCACTCTCTTAAGTGACCCAAAATTCAAAATTTCAACATGTACTTTTCAATTACACATGAGATCTTCTAACATACACATAGGGATCACACCACTTCAGAACACTCCGCAGGTGATAATCCACCTGCTTCGCCTCAATATAACATTTCTGTATACCTTCCACAATCATAAACTATCCGCAGTCACTTAGTTTTCCTGAGTCTGAACTCATACCGCAACATGGATTTTACTTCACTCACAACCGAAAAACATGAAAAGATCCTTCACACGCCCATAAGTCGGGGCTATACCTCGAATTACGATGGAAATCAAACACTTAATAGTACTTCTATTATCCAGCAGACATTCATCGTCACTTCCAAGTCACATTAATACATCTCGCAGTACTAACATACTTATCACGTGGCTATCTAGCTGTCACTTCCACTAATAGGGATAGTACCGAACGTATAAGTTCAAAAACACTTGTTCACACAATCAACACCTCAGTGCTCAAGCCATAGGCAAAGATCCAGCCTCAAGTCCTTTAGACTGGCCCAACATAAGATCACAGAGATTACATCTCGACACTCGATCGGGGAATCAGAAGCCATCAAGGCACATCTGCTACTGAGCGCTCATGCGCGCATGCGAACGCATGAAAGGAATTTCAACAGTTTCTTTTCAAGCTGAAGCAAGGACGCACGATAAGAATTCAAGAATATGAAGTTTTCCTAAAGGTTCCGCAACCTCTCGAGGATAAATACAGACGTCTCCGTACCAATCCGCGAGACTTTACTAAACCTGCTCATGACTCGTGAGACCTATGTAACCTAGGCTTTGATACCAACTTGTCACGACCCAAACCCCGCTCCGGTCATGATGGCGCTTCTCGCGAAGACAAGGCCTGCCAGACCATTTCGGAACACCTCTTTTAAGTAGTTAAACAGTTCATAAGCAGTTTATATATGATTTCATGATTTTAATTAGCGAAAAAACAACCCAACACAGCCCGCGCTGGGGTGTCACAGGTCACGAGCATCTACTAGAGTGTAAATCCAACTACAAGGTCTAAAATATACAAAACCGGAATAATGAACAAAAGAGAGAAAAACGGTGCTGTAAACGCTAGCAGTCACCTCGCTAACTCTTATAAACTCTGCCTCTGATCAGCCAAAACCCGCTAACGGGTGGATAAATACCTATATCTGCACACGAGGTGCAGGGAGTAAAGTGATTACTCTAACTCAGTGAGTAATAAAGGTAAATAACAACTGAGCAGTAAGAAATCACGTATAACAAATCATCATGCTGTATAGAGCAGTGCAAAACCCATTTGAGAAAAACAATGAAGCTGTTAAATCTTTAGAGGAACATCTTAGCTCAGTTTAGACCTCTTTTGAAAATGACTTTTTCAGTGGTCATGCAAATGAATGCAACAAATAGTACAAATAAGCACAGAAATCCGCCCCTCAGCACAACACTCAGTTATTAGACAATGCCAGACAATCAGGTAGATATTGCATAAAGTAGCACAGACAACAGATAATGGCAGACATATGAAATAAAGTAAATACATAGAACAGTACTTGTACCACTGCGACGTGCAGCCCGATCCACATATCGTTGCGGCGTGTAGCCCAATCCATTTATCTTTGACGACGCTCACTAAGGTGTGCAGACTCCAGGAGGGGCCCCTTACGGCCCAAGTGCAATATCAAGCTATCTCATGGCATCAAGTCTAGGCCCTCAGCCTCATATCAGTATCAGTATAACACTGATGCAGTGCGCAACCCGATCCCATAGTATCCTCACAACTGGCCCTCGGCCATACTTAATCCATAAATCATATAAGCCTTTCGGGCATTTGTAAAATAGTAGTTCTCAGCCCAAAACATCATTTAATATATCATTTTAGTTTTAAATTGAATAGAAGTGGCTGAGTTGTAAAACAGTGGAAAACGGTACGACTGAGTTCAAGTAGTAAGTCAAAACAGTGAGGAAAGAGTGATAAAAATCCCCGGAGGGTTCAAATAGTTGGCACGATGCCCAAATATGGCAACCAATCCAAATTATGATGGTAACAAATAAGCTTCAATCAAATACGCGATAAAAACATCAATCGGGACAGATCAAGTCACAATCCCCAATAGCAAACGACCCCATGCTCATCATCAAGCGTGTGTCTCACCTCGATATAGCACTACGATGTGAAATCCGGGGTTTCAAACCCTTAGGATATCATTTACAATCATTACTCACCTCGAACAGGCGATGTCTCTAGCTTACGGTGCCTTTGCCCCTCGAATCGGCCTCCACACGCGTTGAATCTATCAAAAACCAGAACGAATACGTCACAATATACTAAGGGAACAAAGCCCAAGTGAAAACAATCAAAAATATCAAAAATCCAGAAATTAGCAAAACCCGAGCCCCGAACCCACTTCTCAAAACTCAGAAATTTTCATATCAACAGGTTCCTTATCTCGCCATGAGTCCATACATACCAAAAACTCTCAAATCCGACCTCAAATGGCCCTTAAATTTCCAATTTAAAAATCTTAAAACCCAAATCCTAGTTCTTTCATTTATAGTTAAATTCCCATGAATTTCTAGGTTAATTTCACAATATAATCACATTTTTGGTTCATAAAACTTACCTCCAATCAATCCTATTCGAATCCCTCTTCAATTTCTCCCAAAGAGCTCTCAAAAGTTTCAACAATGGTGGAAAAATGACTTAGGCTCGCGGATGAAATGTTAGAAAAACCCTTCTGCCCAGCTATGATTTCCTTCTATGCGAACGCGAGGGCCTTCTCGCGTTCGCGATGCACAAATATTCCCTTGGCCAGAATTACCCTACGCGAATGCGTCTGTACACCCGCGAACGCAATGCTTCCACGGCTTCAACTACGCGAACATGACCACCTAGGCTGCGAACGCGATGAACAAAACAAACGGAACTCCAGGTCGTCATATGCGAACGCGAATAACTCCCCGCGAATGCGAAGTTCAAGAAACTCACCCTTCGTAAACACGAACACCCTAACGCAAATGCATAGAGAAAAGCCTGGCCCGCCAAAATCCTGCTACGCGAATGCGGCCCCAGGCAGGCGAACGGAAGGCCAAATTAGGCATGCACTACTGCTACATTTTCTGCTATCTTTTCCAAGTTCCAAACATCCCATTAGCCATCCGAAATCACCCCGAGGCCCCCAGAACCTCAACCAAAAGCACCAACGCATCCTAAAATATCATTCAAACTTGTTCCAATCATCAAAACACCTCAAACAACACCAAGCCATCAAATTACATCGATTTCAAGCCTAAGTCCTTCTAAAACTTCCGAAACACGCATTTGATAAAAAATCCAACAAAATCACCTCTGAATGACCTGAAATTTTACACACACATCCCTAAATGACATAACGAAGCTACATCAGCTCTCGAAATTCTATTCCGGCTCTCGGATCAAAATCTCACCTATCAACCAGGATTTGCCAATATACTAACTTCGCCAATTCAAGCCTAATTTTACACCGGACCTCCAAAACCAATTCTGATCACCGATCCTAAATCATAAATCACCCAACGGAGCTAACCAAATCATAAAATTTCCGATCCGAGCTCATATACAAATAAGTCAACTCTTGGTCAAACCTTTCAAATTCAAAGCTTTCGACTGAGACTATTCTTTCAAATTCATACCGATTTCCGTAAAAACCAAAACTAATGATCTACATCAGTCATAATACATCGTACGGGGCAAGTCATGTCAAAGAACTGGCGATCAAAGTGCAAAAGCTCAAAACGACCGGTCGGGTCGTTACAATATTTTTATATACATTCTCTTTAAAATAAAATTCATATTAAATAAAAAGGAAAATTTTAAGAAAAATATCAAAATTCTTTTGAGATTCGTTGTTAGCACATGATTTTTTCCGTATGAGAATTACTCCCACAAAATCAAAACAAAATAATTGTTTTTCTTTATTGTCAATTTTGAGAAATTTTGTGGTATTTTCCGTCAATTGTTTGCATATTTTTGTGTGCATATTTAATTTTATTAATGCAACAAAAAATACAAAAAAAATAATATTGCAATTGAATTTAGGATTTATTTAGACATTTTGGAATTAATTAATAATTAGGTATTTTACAAAAATAAAAAAAAATAATAACGTATTTTGCATTTTAGTGTTTAATATCAATATTGTGTGATTTTCTTGGTATATAATTATGTGGGACAATTATTATTTAGAGTTAATTAGTATTTTTTTTAAAGTAATGTGACTTTTATAATTTAAATTTAGGATTTATTTTAATTTTTTAGAAAAAAGGAAAAAAAAGAAAAGAAAAATAATTAATAAAAAATAGAGGGGAAATAAAGAGGACCCAGATTTGGGCCAAAACCTTCAAGCCCAAACTGAACCCACCCCAAAACCTGTCAAATACCCACCCAAACCGGCCCAAACCCGTCTCCCAACCTGGTCCGTCTCCAGCCTCGACCAAACGATGTCGTTTTAGTCGTATCAATCTGGACCATTGAATTAATTTGATCAAACGGTCCCAAAGCCTTCACCCAATACCCAACCCGACCCGTCCACCCAATGCTTGGTCCGCCCAATCACTCATTTTGTCAAAACGACACCGTTTTTGATTAGTGATTTAATCGGAGCCGTTGGATTCCAATTATCTAACGGCCCAAATTAAATCTCTAATTTTGATATACCAAAATCCCACACACCTCACCCCTCAGACCAAACCACCCCTCTCACTCCTCTCCTTCATCTCTTCAGAGACAGACCTCCCACCACCGGCCTGCACCCGCCGGAAAATGCCTACGGCGGCGGTCGGTATCCAACCGCCATAAAAATAACATCTAATATTCTCCTCACCCTCCTCTTTACAAATCCCCATTCACTTTCTCTAAAATCCAGCCTGAACCCCTCGAATCTCCGTTCAAAGTTCCAAACCCTAGCGCCGCCACAGTTTCCTCGATGGCGGTGCCGCCTCAAACCACCACCAAATTAACACCATGTGATCCTCTCACCCTCCTCCTCCCTAATCCATAGCCCGTTTCCTTCGAATATGGCCCAGTCTACTCAAATCTTAAATCCAAGGGTTTGAATCCTAAAAGCCAAATCCAAAAACATGAGGCTCCAGTTCCTCATGAATTTAAAGACCGATTTTATCACTAAAATAAGGTTATTCACTTGTTATTGAAAGAACAAGTGATTGAACTTATTTGGTAATTTAAATCGAAGGGTCAGTCGAAAGGTCAAGCCAAATTAGTGAGTTCCTTAATTTCTATGTTCATTTTTAGTGTTTGTATCGTTTCGTTTTCTTCTCTTTTCAGTTGTTTTTGATTGGTTTACCTGTTGATTGAAATCAGTTCTGAACTTAACATGTTCATGCTTAGTTTTTTTTCATTGTTTAATAGTTGTGCCTCAATTTCTTTTGCCTATTTTGACGCTTCAGTTTGTGTTTTAAAATCCTGACTTTCCACTATCCTTCTTCTTACGGATTTTTTCTCTAATTCCTGTTCTTATTTGTTTAATTTTGTTTGCTTCGTTTGTTTGGATTGATTGATTGATAAGAAGTTCAAATTCTGAGAATGCAAGCATAAAATCAGAAGTATTGGTATTTATCAATCTCTTTAGTTTGTTTGGTCTTAAGGGTAATAGCAGGGACTTTGGGGGTAATTTGGGAATTGAACCTCAGTGATTGAATAGGGTCTGCTAACAAAGGGTAGTGATGCACTACTGAACTAATAAAGGTAAAAGGAATGAATTAAAAAATAAAAAGGGGACTAGTAATGGCTGGCTTAATGCCTTTTAGGAGCTGGAAATCAGAGAACATGGGTGTGTTATAAAAAGGTTAAAAATACAGGTGTAAAAGGATATACAGTCTGGAAAGGGGAGGGACAAGATTAAAAGAAGGCAGAATTCAGAACACAGGAGGAGATTCACTAATATATAAAGGGGGAGACGTCTGAAGTGAAATGGGAATAGACATACATATTGATAGTCATTGACATACATATCGAGAGAGATTGATATACACATTGAGGGAGACTGATATACACATTGAGAGAGACATTGTTATACAAAAGGAAGAACTTAAAAAAGATAGAAAAGTGAGGATTTCTGAAACGACTCTACTATTCCATTGAAACTTTTCTTCTCTTTGTTGGTTTCTAAAGTTCTCCAAGTTTGAACATTCTAATTCGTATACAAAAACACAAGTTTTATTATTTCATTAGTTTCCCCTAGTGATTTTGACTGCTTTTTTAATTTCTGAAACCATTTTTGATCTATCCGAGTGAGAAATGGATTAAAAGTGGTCATCAAAAGCCTTGGTTTGAAAGATTGCTGGGTTATTATTTGTCTGAACTTGACATCAAGCTGTTAGACTTTATTATAGGATTAGAGCTGTTTAGTGTGCTGGTGCTGTTTCCTGATACTGCCTTGCTGATACTTCAATTTTCTAGTTCATTTGTTCTATTTCTAGGTACATGACCTTCTAACCCCCTCTTTGGTTGTGAAGTGAATCTGAAGAATAACATGTTGTGAATAAAAATGAAGATCTGTTGATTGTTTTCTTTTTCTTTCCACTGATTATTCTATTTTTATCTAAGGTCTTAAGTCATATTTACTATCCAAAGTGTTGAATTAATGTAGTGCTATGCACATTTGGGATTCTGAGAGAGTTTGTAATTGAACTTTGTTTGGTATTCACTCATTCAAATATGCTAGATCTGTTGAGAAATTGCATGAAAGAGTTTAAGGTGGATATGTTTGCCTAATAGTGCTAGATCAAAGCATGTACCCACTCATTAATGTATGTCATTAAGGATCATATGAGGTAATGTGTATTTTTTTGCTTGGATGGATTTGCAAGACACGTACTTGTTACTCTTATTGGTCTGTTTGCATTAGGTTTACAAAATAGTCCATGATTAGCATGAGCATGTTTATTCATGTGGTTAAGCTCCGTTGTTAAATCTTTAATTTATCATTTTAGTTCTTATGGGTCAAAGTATGTTCGAATGAAAGTGAGGTTTATAATTGCTATTCTGTTGGTGCAAATTTATTAATAATGAGTGTAATTGAAAATAGGCATTGGTTTGAGAATAAGGATTGGGTTTGTTTAGATGTGCAAGGGTTCTGTGATGAGCTAAAACAAAAGTGCATGGAGCATTGTGGTACGGTTCTAAAATTGGACTCAGTTTTTTTATGATTGTTCATCAAGTCAGTCCACACGATTCTATTTACTGTTCACATAGATTAAGTCAAGGATTTAAATAAATTAAGAGTCACATGGGGGTTTGTAATGTTAGTTAATAGATTGATGTCAAGCATGATGAACTTGAAACACATGATTTGGGAGTAGTCGATCAAATTACTTCTCTACTATTTCATGTTGAAGTATTTGTAAAATATGGAACTAGAACATCAATTTGTGCGTGTGTTTTGGGCTTAGACCCAAATGGATTATGCTTTATCTCAGTTTATTGCAATTTGTTGCCTGTATTTCACCATCAAAGGGATTCGATCCCGAACTCCTCTCCTTGGACTATTTGGTTTTTGAAATGGGTGGTCCATTGAGGTTTTGGCCCAAATCTTTTAAGGTCAATAGCCCCTAGCCACAGTGCATCGTCGGGCTTAGCTAAAAGGGGTTTGGATATTGTTACTAGTTTCAGTTGGAGTTTAAGACTCAACATAAAACCCATTATGAAGTCCTTTAAGTTTTTTTGTTAAGTTAGACCCTGTCAAATAGATTGAGGTGAGCCATAGTAGATAGTAAGTAGTTTATGGCCCCTGAGCTTAGTCTGAATATCCTTTTAAAATGTAATCGAGGTGTGGCGCGCCAAATAAAATCTCAAATGTGCAACCCTCACTTAACTATTTTTTTAAAATTCTTAGAATTCGAGGCGCGCCATTTAGCAAATTTCTATGGCCCTCGCAAAGTTAAAACGCGTAGTTGCTTTAGGCGCGTTGTTTTAATAGTATTACCTTCCTAAACTCGGGTGTGCATTTCAATTGAACCAAATCCAAATCCTAAAACATTGAATAAAATGTGTTCTGGATCGCGAGTCCATTTCATGTGACGGATCCAAAAACATATTTTTGTCGACGTTCAATCTTCTTTTAAAAGATGCGTAAAAGTGGTTACAATTTGAAATTGGCACACAGGTTGAAAATGTTCTAAAATTAGATAATTAAGCTGAATATAACAGTTGAGGGACCGTGCGAGGACCACGGAGCCCGAGAATGCCTAACACCTTCTCCCCGGTTAGCAGAATTCCTTACTCGAATTTCTGATTCGCGGACTGTTAAATAGAGTCATTCTTTTCCTCGATTTGGGATTTTAAACAGGTGACTTGGGACACAATAAATCTCCCAAGTGGCTACTCTGAATCTTTTAACAAATAATTCCATTTCGATTGTCCTTTAATTGGAAAAACTCCCTTTATACCCTTCCGGGTGTAGGTAAAAAGGAGGTGCGACAGCTCTGGCGACTCTGATGGGGACGTAACCCAGAACCACTGGTTCAGGGTTAGAAATTAGAGCTTGAAATAATTGTTATATTGGATTTAGTTATTATCTGGTTTTTATTCACATATGTGGGCCTAATGTGCTAAATGTTACTTTTTACCGCTTTGATATTATTGAATTGTATATAAATTGTTACGAAACGCTTCTTCTCTCTGAGTCTTCTAAATCATGGAGTAGTGTGCACTTCGTGTGACTTCTCTTCTGTTAGAGTCATTCCAATTTTAGAACGAGGTACGGATAAGTTGCAAAGCCGGTGAAGCTTCTGTATTCCTGGTACACTGCCCCCTTGGCTCGAGCTCTCCGCTCGGGTAAGCTAGGTCTAGAACAATAAACCCAGGTTTTGAACCTAGAATAACTCAGCCTCATATCAGATCCCTAGTAAGAACGTTTGTTTTCATCATGTGCATTTGACTTTGGAGGCTCAACACAGGGGTTGGGTCTGTCTAGGACAGGTGTACCAAAAATGAAAAAGACCATCCTGATGCATCTTACTTGCTACTTGTACATTTATTTACTTCGGATTTGCATGTTGACCGCCTTTTGAATAATGAGAGGAGAATTAAAAAAATAAAAAAAAATGTGAGGGAAATAATCACTCATTTTTGTGAATAATCAGTGTCTAAAAAATTTATAGCGAAGCTCTGCCAAAATTTTCTGTTTTCT
This sequence comes from Nicotiana glauca, assembly GCA_026770625.1. Lineage (NCBI taxonomy): Eukaryota > Viridiplantae > Streptophyta > Magnoliopsida > Solanales > Solanaceae > Nicotiana > Nicotiana glauca. The sequence continues at coordinate 52,883 of MU718533.1, forward strand.
TTTTGAAAAAAATAGTTGGTTTTCTTTCCGTCAAGTCTGGAAGAACTATGTAAGTTATATTCTCACCGGATGTGGGATACGTAGGCAACCCATATCGGGTTCAACTATTCTAAAAAAAAGGGAAAAATACATAATCACAAAATTAGGAGTACATAAATGTTGTTGTTTTGCCATAACTAAAGGAATTGCCATTCTTCTTTAAAAAAGCCCAATGCCTTCAAAAGGGCACGGGTTTCAAGAACAGCCACCTGTAGTAACTTTTCAAATTTTTTAGCTTGTTAGCAAACACAACCTTAAAATCTTCGTACTCGAGGTGCTGAAAGGCCATATTTTGAAAAACCGAATTTTGATTTTAATTTGAAAGAAAACGAAAAAAAGTATTAATGTTGCAACTTTTTGAGTCAAAACAAGTCTCGATTCTTTTTAAAAATCACCCTAGTAAATGTGCAGGATGAGCATAGATGAAAACAAACCTTTTTCAACCCTTAAAGAGATCCCCTTGCAGCTCCATATGTGGTGGAACGATTTAGGGAAAGACAATAGAGGAATTGTGGTCAAAGTTTTGGGTGGCCTTACCGGACTTCTGAACGTCAAGCCGAGATTGGACATAATCGAGGCCGTGATACCTTTTTGGGACCCCACTCTCAATGTGTTCCGTTTTTCTGACTTCGAGCTCATACCTACCCTAGAGGAAATTGCGGGTTACGCCGGACTCAGTGGAAATCTTAGAAGTCTATACCCTGTAATGCCAAGGCCCATATCTCCGCACAAATTTCTCGACATGTTGAGTATCAGCCGAGACATTCAAGATGGGAATTTGTCTAAAGGATGTTGCACGTTCCAGTTCTTTTATCAATGCTATGGTAACCCCAAAGGCTTTGAAGCACCGAACACTGGTTTGATTCCTACCGAGAAAAAAGACAAATGGGAGGCAAGGCGAGGTTTAGTTTTCATAGTAGAATTCTTGGGTACTATGATTTGTCCACGGGACGACGGCAACATAGAACTAGGCCTCATGGGAATGGTTATTGTTGCAATCAAGAGAACTAATGGTACCTTAATCCCTATAATTTTGTCTGAGATTTATCGAACTTTGACCATTTGTCAAGAAGAAGGAGGTTTCTTCCAAGGTTGTAACTTACTACTACAATTGTGGATACAGGAACATCTCTGCCACCGGGTTGGATACATGAATCACGGTCTAACCAGTTTGAAATGCATCGATAAATTTGAAAATCGAATGGAGGGTATTGTTTTTCATGAAGGTATTAAGGTTTGGGTCACACTCTTAAATTCTTTGAATGCAGATAAAATTAAGTGGGTGTTCGGATGGCTTCCTGTCACCGAAGCAATATACATGTCAGCTGAAGTGTGTTACCTTCTCTTTATGGGTATCCTCAGTATCCAACAGTATGCTCCTCACAGAGTGCTACGTCAACTGGGCAGATTTCAAACCATTCCCCGCAATAAAGATTTGAGCAAACATGTCATAGAATTGGGTCCAAAGGACACATTTCTAGAAGGAAGGGTTCGCCAAGTATGGAATCAATGCAGATTCTTGGAGCCTAAGACCATGGTTCCGGATTTAGCCAAAGGTGAAGTAGACCCCAAGTACGCTATTTGGTTCGGCAAAAGGTTTCAGATCCCTGAAAGACCTGCTAAAAGAGCTCATGTGCAACAATTCACCAATGACTCGCAAGAACAATGAGGTTGGTTAGCAAAGGAAGAAAGCTATAAGGCCAAAATAAGCAAGTCAGAAAGGCAAATTAGGGACCTCAATTTCAGCAATGGTATCCAATCAGCTGCAGGAGAAGGCGAAAGGAAAAACCTAGCTCAGGAGAATGAAGCCCTTAAAGCTCAGATCCAGAAGATGAAAATAGCTGCCAGAAAACCAGAAAGAATCCGGGCTGATAAAAGACTCATAAACGGGCTTAAAACGAAATCCCTCGAATGTCAAGAGGACCTAGAAAAATCTGAAGCTAGTCTGGCAAGAATCCGGGCAATATGAACAAAGGGTACAGAGAAGCGGGCACGATTTATACAATAGATGAAGAGGAACTATGAAGGGAGAGTCGCTATCCTAAGAATAAAGATAGCCACTCTCGAGGATGAGTAAGTCATGTAGGCTAAAAATTTCAAAGATGAATGGGCTAATTGCTCAGATGGAGGAAGGAATGCGATAGTTGCAAAATCAACTCCTTCATGACACTCAAGTGTTAGAAGCTCGAAATCAGCAGATAGGGCGGTTGCTTCAGGAAAAAGGCAGAATTAGAGAAAGGATCAGAACCATCGCTGACTACATTACCACGAAGTGCCAAGCGTGCGAGGACATGTCTCGTACCACCTTGTTCGCCGCAGTGATGACCTTCATCCGCCAAATTATGAGGGATTTATAGAGGTTGCAAGGGGATCTCGCATTTAGGCCCACGGCAGGACCGGATGATGTCCCACGGGCACCAGGAGCAATAATGTATTCTTGATTTTACTCGAGTCTATATTTTCTTTCTATTTTTGTGTCTGTCAGTTTGTTTTCAAGCCTATGTTTTGTTTTAATATGTTGGTTTGTTTTTATTTTCATCAGAGTCTGTCAGTTTTTGAGTTTGTTAATTTTTGAGTCAGTTATAATCAAAGAATTTGCTCTTTATAAAAATTTGAAATTCCCAGAAAGAAAAAATATTTTACTACTTGTACTCTGGAACTACGCTCGGTCTGATTCATGCGGGGTCATGATACGTAGGCAATCTCCATAGGATTCGACCACAACCAAAAGAAAGGAAAATAAAAGTTTAAAAAATAAATAAAATAAATAAAATAAATAAAATAGAAAAAAAGAAAAAAAAGAGAAAAAAAGAACGGGAGAAGACTCATAAACAGGAAAAGCCGGGATGATACAAGCAACCAAGAAAATACATGATAGAAATGGTTAATTGCTTAGGTGCATTACATGCCAGTGTATGATTACCTATCTGTTAAGCTCTAATCACTAACAAGTTTGTTTTTGATATCCAGAATTCAAGCAGTTAGTTCACCTATGCATACTCGCAAACTACCATTACCAAACCAGATCCAAAGGTGAAATAATCATGTCCATCCCAGATATAGACACGAGTGTCGAGGTAGAAGAGTTGGATGTCAATAAGATGAAAGAGGTAATGTACAAATTGAAGCAATAAATGGCCGAAATGTATCAGGCCTGGACTAAAGGACAATCACCACCATTTTACCCTGCTAACCCTGCTTTTACCCCACCACCGGCTCAGTCTCAGGATCATCCTGCCACCGATCCAAGCTTTCCCATATACCAACACTACCATGGCACTACTTCTCATATACCACAATCTCCACGACCAAAACCAATTCCATACCCTCCTCCGCCAGTCACCCCTGTCTTTGTGGGATCTCCACCAGCTGCATTCCACAAATACTCTAGCGAGCCCATGTTCCAGGCTCAGGACAACCAGTACTACCCCACAGAGCCCACTTTCAAAGCTCCCGAAACCTACCCTTATGATCCACGTTCTGACCTCCGAGAGAAGCTGAGAGACCAGCCAAAAATCCCGAACATGAGGAGATGTTCAGGAAAGTTAAGAGCTTGGAACAGTCATTCCGGGACATGCGGGGATTGGGAGGTCAAGTAAGTGTGGCCTACAAAGACCTATGCCTATTTCCAAATGTACAGTTGCCGGTAGGGTTCAAAATGCCCAATATTTGATTTTTTACAATGGGCACGGTGATCCAGTAACCCATTTGAGAGGCTTTTGCAGTAAGATGAGAAGAGCGAGAGGAAGAGATGAATTACTAATGGCTTACTTTAGTCAGAGTTTGAGCGTACCAGCACTGGAATGGTACACCCGGCAAGACCATGGAAGATGGTATACCTAGGACGATTTGGCGCAAGCATTTGCCGGTCACTTCCAATACAATCTTGAGATAGTTCTGGACCGACTATCATTGACAAAGTTGGAGAAAAGGCACAATAAAAGCTTCAAGGAGTATGGTTTACGTTGGAGGGAGCAAGCAGCAAGAGTAGACCCCCCCCCCCCCCCC
>MU718533.1:57659-68717 GCA_026770625.1 Nicotiana glauca
CCCAATGAAAGAAAGCGAGATGGTAGATTATTTTCTACAGGCTTTAGAACCAACATACTATGGACATCTGGTCTCGGCTGTAGGAAAATCTTTCAAAGAAGTGGTGAAAATGGGAGGAATGGTATAGGAGGGACTCAAATCAAATAAGATCATGAGTTATTCGGCTATAAAGGCGACCACCCAGGCTATTCAGGATGGCACAAGAGGAGTAATCGGGAAAAAGAAGAGAGAGGACGTGGCAATAGTTGATGCAGGGGCTTGGTTTGGACCGAGAGGCTCACAGTACCATTATAATCAGCCTAGACCCCACCACCAAACCTACCACCACCGCCAATATAGTCCACCCCAACACTACTATCCATATTCAGAACCTCTTTTTTTCATCCACCACGCACAACCATACAACCAACCTTCTACCCACGCTCAATGGCATGCTCCCGCTCAACAAAATTGAAACCCTCCTGGTCAAAGCTTCCGACTTAGTCAAGCATTCAAGGGTAAATAGGCGCAGAAGAAGAAAACATTTACTCCAATTGGGGGAGTCATATACTAGTTTGTTCCACAAACTCAGACAACCTAATATGCTAAGGCCAATACAGTCCAAACTGCCAAATCCACCCCCGAAAAATCTGGACTATTCCATAAGCTGTGAGTATTGTTCTGGTACTCCCGGTCATGAAATAGAGAAATGTTGGCACTTGAAAAGTGCTAATTAGGAGCTCATTGAAACCAACAGAATTGAGGTTCAGGCTCCTGAGGCACCCAACATGAACAGGAATCCAATGCCAGCCCACCCGAAGGAAAATATGATTGAAATTGTGCATAAAGAGGGAGAGTTTAATAATTCATCACAGACCGTGATGATGATTCGGTCCGGTGGATCCAAGATAGTTGAGCAGCCAGGTGGGGAGTCAATGCTTGGATTAAGCAAGAAAAGTGTTGAATCATCAGTAGAAGTTGAGAAGGGAATTCGAATGAAGTTGCAGCCAAGCCAGAAAGCATAATGGTAGTGGTGCCAGGAGTGGCAAGCAAACCCATTGTAATCATGGAGGGTGCTCGTACAGATCCCGTCATCATCAAGTCGGTAATCCAGTTACCAATAGTTGACGGCAAAACAATTCTATGGAATTATGATCGGGTTACAGTAACTTATAAAGAAAAGGAAGTCAAGGAGGAAGTTTGCGAAGTCCAAGGGCTAACTCGCTCGGGAAGGTGTTTTGCTCCCGCAATATTGAGAAAAGCTAAAGATAATTTAGCATCAGTGAAGAAATCTGTGACTGAAGAGGAAGCAGAGAAATTCCTGAAGAAGATGAAAATGCAGGATTATTCTATTATAGTACAACTGAAGAAAACGCCAGGTCAGATTTCATTACTCTCATTATTGATCCACTCGGACGAGCATCGCCGAGCATTAATGAAAATCTTAAATGAGGTGCATGTTCCCGACAAAATCACTGTAAATCATTTGGAGAAAATAGCCAACAAAATTTTTGAAGTAAACAGAGTCACTTTCTCCGATGATGAATTGCCCGTAGAGGGTACGGAGTATAACAGGGCCCTTTACCTTGCAGTGAAGTGTGAGAACTCTGTGGTTACACGGGTATTGGTTGAAAACGGTTCGAGCACAAACATATGTCCTCTCTCCACTATAAGCAAGCTGAAAGTAGAAAAAAAGGATCCATAAGAACAATATATGTGTGCGGGGATTTGACGGCGGGGGCAAAGACTCAGTCGGAGACATAGTGTTGGAGCTGACGATAGGTCCAGTAGAATTCACAATGGAATTCCAAGTACTGGATATAGTTGTTTCCTACAATCTGCTATTAGGTCGACCGTGGATCCATACCACTAAAGCAGTACCATCAACACTACATCAGATGGTCAAATTTGAATGGTACATACAGGGGATAGTTGTGCACGGTGAAGATAATTTGTGCGCACACAGCGACACCATTGTACCATTCATTGAAATGGAAGATGACGAGGGGCCATGGGTAAACAAGGTTTTTGACACGATGTCGGTCGAGAAAGTTCTAGAGCGGAAGTGTGTCCCAAATCCGAAGACAACCATCGCATCAGTCATGGTAGCATATGAAATGCTGAAGAATGGTTTTGTACCCGGAAAGGGTTTGGGATCAGCTCTACAAGGCATCATACAGCCAATGTCCCTCCCTGAAAATGTGGGAACCTTTGGTCTGGGATTCAAGACCACAACCGCATACATAAGAAGATCCAGGAAGTTAAAACAAAGATCATGGGTTATTCCAAAGCCGGTCCCACGTCTCTCTAGATCATTTGTCAAGTCCGGTGCCAGAAAACGACCAGTAACAACGGTTCCCAGTGCTGAGGTTGATCCTGATAAGGAGTTGATAGAAAGGTTTGAGCAGTTGTTCAGTGGTGTGAACATGGTGGAAATCGGTGAAGGTTCTAGCAGCGCAGAAGTACAATTTGTCGGACCAAAAACAAAGCTTAATAATTGGAAGGCTACTCCTCTCCTTACTCGGAAGGAGTCTTGGTAGTTTGCTTTGATTTTCCTTTAAATTTGTATGGATTATTCCAGGGTTGTAATCCAGATTTTATTTTCAGTCTATTTGAATGTGCAAACCTTGTTATCTTTCATCTTCCAATAAAATGCAATTTCCTTTCTTCTTCATTCTTGATAATTTTATTTTTGTTTTCTTCTTTTCTTTTCTGTACAGTTCTTTTTACGCTGGTTTTAATGACATGGCATGCATCAGGAATCCTCAACCCAGTCTAAAAAATCAATCTGATTTTGAAATAATAGTTCAAGAGGTAGATTGTGATTACGAGTCAAAATATGATGAAGATGAAGCTTTCGAAGAGATTAGTAAAGAATTAAATCACTTTGAGGAAAAACCTAAACCCAACTTGAATGATACAAAAGCCATCAATTTAGGGGACGCGAATAATGTTAGAGAAACTAAAATAAGCGTCCATCTCAAACCAAAGACCGGGGAAGAATTCATCGAAACACACATGGAATACAAAGATGTTTTTGCATGGTCGTATGAGGACATGCCACGTTTAAGCACTGATTTTGTGGTTCACAAATTGCCCACTGATCCGACATTCCCTTCTGTCAAGCAAAAATTGAGAAAATTCAAAACTGATATGAGTGTAAAGATTAAGGAGGAAATCACCAAGCAACTGGATGGCAAGGTGATTCGAGTCACTCGATATCATGTTTGGTTAGCTAATGTTGTGCCGGTACCGAAGAAGGACGGCAAGATCAGGGTATGCGTTGATTACCGCAATGTTAACAAAGCAAGCCCAAAGGATAACTTCCCATTACCCAATATCCACTTTTTGATCGATAATTATGCTAAGCGTGAAATCAGATCTTTTGTGGATTGCTATATCTGGTATCATTAGATTCTAATGGATGAGGAAGATGCTGAAAAGACAACATTCATCACACCGTGGGGAACTTATTGCTACCGAGTAATGCCGTTCGGTCTAAAGAACGTGGGGGCAACATACATGAGAGCGATTACTACTGTGTTTCACGATATGATACACAAGAAAATTGAGGTGTACGTGGATGATTTGATCATTAATTCAAAGCAGTAGGACGACCACGTTAGAGATTTGAGGAAATTCTTTCAGAGACTTCGCAGGTACAACCTTAAGCTTAACCCTGCCAAGTGTGTGTTTGGTGTTCCATACGAAAAGTTGTTGGGATTCACTGTCAGTCGTCGAGGCATCGAGCTGGACCCTTCAAAGATCAAAGCTATATAAAAATTACCACCTCCAAGGAAAAGACTGGGTAATGAGTCTGTTGGGGAGATTAAACTACATCAGCAGATTTATTGCTCAGCTCACGACAACTTGTGAGCCCATTTTCAAGTTGCTGAAGAAGGATGCCATGGTCACGTGTACTGATGAGTGCCAAGAAGCATTTGGTAAGACAAAGGGATACTTGTCGAATCCACTTTTGTTGGTCCCACCAGAACCAGGGAGACCTTTGATTCATTACTTAACAGTCCAGGAAAATTCATTTGGTTGTGTACTGGGGCATCATGACATCACTGGTAGGAAGGAACATGCCATCTACTATCTTAGCAAGAAGTTCACGGCTTATGAGGTTAAGTACACTCACCTTGAGAGGACATGTTGCGCCCTAACTTGGGTAGCACAAAAGTTGAAACATTATCTATCGTCATATACTACTTACCTTATCTCACGTTTGGATCCATTGAAGTTTATCTTTCAAAAGCCTATGCCCACAGGGAGACTTGCAAAGTGGCAGATTTTATTCAGGGAGTTTAACATCATCTATGTGATGAGGACTACAATGAAAGCCCAAGCATTGGCCAATCACTTGGCCAAGAACTCGGTCGATAAAGAATACGAGCCATTGAGGACTTATTTTCCTGATGAAGAGGTGATGCATATTTATGAGTTGGAACTGACTGAAAAACTAAGTTGGAAACTTTTCTTCGATGAAGCTGCGAACATGAAAGGAGTTAGAATAGGGGCTGTGCTTATTTCTGAAACAGGACATCATTATCCTGTTACGGCTCAGCTTTGTTTCTATTGTACCAACAATATGGATGAGTACGGGGCATGCGTTTTGGGTTTAAGGTTAGTTGCAGCAATGGATGTCCAGGAAGTTTTGGTCTTGGGGGACTCGAACCTCCTGGTACATCAAATTCAAGGAGAATCGGAAACACGAGATTTGAAACTCATACCGTACCGACAATGTTTGCATGATCTTTGTCAGAGTTTTAAATTAGTGGAGTTCAGGCATATCCCAAGGGTCCATAATGAGGTTGCCGATGCTTTGGCTACCTTGGCATCAATGTTACATCAGACGGACAAAGCTTATGTTGATCCTCTACATATTCAAGTCCGCGATCAACACGCTTACTGTAACATGATAGAGGAAGAACTTGATGGAGAACCATGGTTTCATGATATCAAGGAGTACATCAGAATGGGGATATATCCGGTGCAAGCCACGGGGGATCAGAAGAGAAAAATTCGACGGTTGGCTAGTGGATTTTTATTCAGTGGAGCGGTTTTGTACAAAAGAACATCAGACCTTGGATTGCTAAGATGCATAGATGCTAGACAAGCAACGACAATCATGTTCGAAGTACATTCAGGAGTTTGCGGACCGCATATGAGTGGATATGTTCTGGCGAAGAAAATTCTTCGAGCAGGATATTATTGGCTCACCATGGAGCGCGATTGTATCAGTTTTGTGCGCAAGTGTCATCAATGCCAGGTACAGGGCGATTTGACTCATTCTCCGCCATCAGAATTGCACACAATGTCGGCACCATGGCCCTTCATTGCTTGGGGAATGGATGTCATTGGACCAATTGAACCAGCAACATCCAACGAACACATGTTCATTCTGGTGGCCATTGATTATTTCACCAAGTGGGTCGAGGTAAAAACTTTCAAGTCTGTAACCAAGAAAGCAGTGGTTGATTTTGTTCACTCAAATATCATCTGTCGATTTGGAATCCCAAAGGTAATCATCACAGATAATGGCGCTAATATTAAAAGTAATTTGATGAAGGAAGTATGTCAACATTTTAAGATTACAAATTGCAATTCTACCCCATATCGTCCCAAGGCGAATGGATAAGTCGAGGCAGCTAACAAGAACATAAAGAAGATATTGAGGAAAACGGTAGAAGGTTCCAGGCAATGGCATGAAAAGTTACCATTTGCATTGTTGGGATATCGCACTACTGTTCGCACTTCAGTAGGGGCAACTCCTTATTTGTTGGTATATGGAACTGAAGCAGTAATACCTGCGGAAGTTGAAATCCCGTCTCTTCGGATTATCGCCGAGGCTGAGATTGATGATGATGAATAGATCAAAACCCATTTGGAGTAGTTAAGTTTGATTAATGAGAAAGGATTGGCAGCAGTATGTCATGGTCAGTTATATCAGAAGAGAATGGCAAGAGCATACAACAAAAAGGTGCGTCCCCGGAAGTTTGAAGTGGGTCAGCAAGTGTTGAAACGTATCCTTCCACATCAGGCCGAAGCGAAAGGAAATTTTTCCCCGAATTGGCAAGGGTCGTTCATTGTGACAAGAGTGTTATCCAATGGTGCTTTGTATCTAACAAACATCGAAGGCAAATGTGTAGACATGGCCATGAACTCGGATATAGTCAAGAGATACTATGTATGATTTTCTTTTGTTTTATTGTTGATTGTTTGTATTTGGCATTGTTTCAGAGATTGGAATGACGAAGACAATTTGTTCTGCTATCTAAACACTTTACCCTTTGTTTCCCCTCTTTGAGCCTTATTCATTTCATTTCATACCCCTATTTGGAATCAATAACGAAAAGAAAGAAAGGAAAGGAAATAATTAAAAAGAAAAAAAAAGAAAAGAAATGAAAAAGAGAAAGTATAAGAACAAGGAAAATGTTGAACTATATTTGACCTAATTCCTGTAAAGGATACGTAGGCAGCCTCGTGGCTCGTTCATAGTAAAATAAAAATCAAAAGACCCCCAAGCAAGAAACTGGGGAAGAAGTTGTATTTGTGATAAGAAATCTCATTCCAAAAGTTGTAATTCTAACCCATTAAAGATGTTTTGAATCTTTTTGATACCCTTTTCTTTCCAACCCTATCCAAGAACCCACATTACTGTCCAAAGAAAGCCCTACCAATCAGTCTTCGAGGAGTGCCAAGTCGAGCAAGTAAAGAGAATCCATATTAGGGGCAACACTCCGGTTTAAGCAAGAAAAATGAAAAATGAAAAATGAAAAATGAGAGAGTCTTATTGATGAAAACCCGCAAGGGCACTGTAAGGCGACGGAAGCTGAGAGGAAGTAAAAATGAGAGAGTTTTATTGGTGAAAACCCTCATGGGCACTGTAAGGCGACGAAAGCTGAGAGGAAGAAAAAATGAGAGAGTATTATTGGTGAAAAACCTCAAAGGGCACTGTAAGGCGATGAAAGCTGAGAGAAAGTAAAAACGAGAGAGTCTTATTGGTGAAAACCTTCACGGGCACCATAAGGCGACAAGGAATTGAGGAAGGAACAAATGAGATAAATATGACGGTAAAAATCCTTCAGGGCATTGCAAGTTGAACAAGGCTAATGATTTAGCAAAGGAATTGGGTTGTGAAAATCTTGAAGCGAAAAGCAAGACAATTGGAGAATTGATTGGTTAAATAGGCTAGGTTTATCAGTCCGAAATGCATACCATGAGCATTGGGATCGGCTACTGATGACGTCCAAATCCACTACTAAAAACTAATAGACATGGTCGCATGCAATATAATTTACCCAACTATGAGTCGGGGTCGAATCCTACAGAGAACAATATGTAGGTGATTAGGAATGTAAGAAAATTATCGCTTATCGCGCAATGCCAAGTACTAAGAATTTTGGTTTGAAAATGTTTATACCTAAATACGGAAATGTAAACTAACGTAGAAAGCAAGTAAATTGATCAATGGCTACAAGTATGGTTGCATCGGGAATTACACTCAAGTAACGATCCAATGTATTTTACGATTTTACAAATATGAGCGAGTTTATGTTAATTAGCCACGGATAATAATTCTTAATTAGCTTCTTCTGAAGACTAACAAGACTTCCTAATTGAATTATCCCTAAAAAAATTAGAAGATTAAGCACACCTGGAATGGCTACAAGTAGTTCAATCCTATCCCTAGGTAGAATTTATAAAATGAGGGTTAACGCCTCAAGTTCTTGTTAATTAATCTTTCTCAACCCTAAATTATCTTTTCCATAATTAATACAGAGTTAATAGGTGATTCCTAGGGTTAGCTAATCCCTTTGGAAATATTAAAGAACAAGAATAATTAAAATAACAATAACTCACTTCATAAAAGAATAAAAATCATTCAATACATAAGCACAACAAGGTATTTAATCCACACTTTAAATATGAGTATTTCCATAAACAAGATTCAAGTGTTGGAAATAAATATTACACACTTAGATATACAATACAAAGCAAGGAAATGAAGAAATAAACATAAATAGGTAAGAAAATCTTATCCACAAGCTTCAAATCTTCAAACCCAAGTGTGTGCGCAAAACCCTAGCTTCAATAAACGTTCTCTCTAGTTCTATGAGTTGAAAATAAGCCAAAAGATATGCCAAAGACATGTTTGGACGAGTATAAGAATGGTTTGGGATGAGAACTTGTGAAATGTCAATTCTGCCCAGGTCTGATGATCGACTTCTGCACCTGCGGAAGAATAATCACAGGTGCGGCTCCGCATAAGCGGAACTCCCATCGCAGAAGCGGAATTATACAATTGTGCTGTCATCGCAGATGCGGTTCTCCAGGCGCAGATGCGCCATCGCAGAGGCAAAAACCAACCGCAGATGCGGTTTCAGAGCATTTATCCATTTCCGCAGAAGCGGTTCTTTACTCACAGAAGCGGGGTCGCTTCTGCGGCCATCCTTCCGTAGAAGCGGATTCACTGAAGAGTATTTGCTTGTTCTCACCTTCTTTTGCTCTATTCCACTTCAATTCAATTCAAATCTCTTCGTAGTATCATTTACCTGAAAAGCTAACAATACACACCATAAACGACCTCATATTATAGTAAAAAGACATAAAAGCTAAGGAAAAGAGGCTAGATTGAGTGGTAAAATCATCACTCATCAACACCCCCAACTTAAAGCTTTTGCTTCTCCTCAAGCAAATCAAAACCAACACTTCCATGGGGATATACCCTTTTAAGACACAAGTGGTATTGCTATCATTTACATACCACATTCTCCAATTTAAGCAGCATACTTATGGATTTGGTTGGTACTAATAATTAGGCTCAAGTATGTGCAATCCTTCCTGAATAACTCCCTCATAAGGAAAAACAACTTTAAGAATGTGCAAGGAAGTTTCAAAATAATCAACTGATAAACATAAGCCTCAAGAAGTGACTCAAAAGCACTAGTCCACTACATATGCTCTATTTACTCAATTTTACCAATCCTTCCTAATTCATGTGCCCTCATAAGAAAGAAAGTCCAAAAATCACTATTGTTACAATACAACATGAGTGACAAATTTACAAAAACACTCACTCTCACAAAGAATTTCAAATGCTACAACATCTCATACCATAAGCTTGCCCTTATTTTAATTCACCACATATTCAAGAATATTCGGTTGGAGGTACCATAAGGACTTGTTAAGCTTGTTATGTAGGTTTAGGGAAGGGTCGGATAAGCATTTGGGTACAAGTGACTTCACCCTCCTTGAACATTACTCACATTTTTCATTCTTTTTGCACTTTATTTGTATTCAACCCACATAGCCTCATTGGCATCTAGTTCCCAATGTAGAACCACCTTAAATACCTCTCTAATTTTCTTCAAGGCTCCATAATTTATATACATACAAATATTTCTCTCTTTTTTTATATATATATACATATTTTCTTTTGGAGCTTGGATAACTTAATACAAACATTTTGAGGTATATGATCTTACACTCAATGTACAATCTTACCAATTTCCACTTTGACACCACACCCCCAACTTAGGCTTTTAGCCTCATTCTCAATGTTCAAGGATGGACGGGTTCAAAAGAGGGAATTATTTTACAAAAGAGGAAAGGTTTGTAATGAGTTGGCCAAAGAAAAGGTTTAAAGGCTCAAATAGAGTACTAGTGATATTATTTATGCAAGGGTAGGCTTGAAAGGCTAAAGAGGGTTTGTAAATAAAACAAAGAATACCTAAGATCATCCCTCCAATCAAACATACTATCACTATTATTGAAAAACCATCTGGGCAAGTTCTAGATGATAGAAGTAAACACAAGAATTATTTGTACAAACACTAACACTCATGGCACATGAATTAACCAAGACGGATCAATCATTTTCTACTAAGAATGTCTACAGCAATATTGTTCGAACTAGTGGGCAAAGAGTCACTAAAAGAGCCAAAAATGTATCACAAAAATCATTCTTCACCATACAACATGTTGTTTTAGTTCAAAATCACAATTTCGGAGGGGAATTCTTATTTCACACTTCATATACAATAGACTAATTTTATTAGTACCAAATAATCTAAAAGTATCATCCTAGCAAAACAAGACTAATTCCCTTAAGAAAGTTTTCACACCATCTATCATAGGGAAAAGTAACCCGATTCAATTCAAAAATGTTCCTTGGGAAAGAACCGTAGCATGAAGAAAACCCAAGGAAATATTATTTAAGGAAAAAAAAAAGCACAACTATTACAAAGGATACTAAAATAAAAAAAATAATACTAATAACAACAAACTACTAAAGAAACCAAGTAATGAAAGAAAAATATAAACAGACTAATCACACCAAGCTTGGCAAGAGCACCTGCTATACAAGTTAGCCCGGCGAGGGCACACAATATCCACAACAGCATAATAATAAGCTCGGCAAGGGCACTCAATATCCATAGCAACAAAAATAAGCTCGGCAAGGGCACACCAATATGATAGTATGAATAAGTATTGTGAGCAAGTTATTTTTCCGCTAAGTGATTTATTACCAAAAAATTCAAACAAAATGATTTTCTTTCATTATTTGAAAAGATGTGAATTTTGGGTTATTCTCTGTTTGTATGCATTTATCTGCGCATTTTAATTCATATGAAAAATATATAAAAATAATAATAATAATAATAAAAATAAATAAATAAATACATTCGGCATGTGCATTTAGGGTTTAATTTTACATTTTTAAGATTAATTAGTAGTTAAATTGCGTTTAAAATAAAGTATAATAAAAATAACAAGAAATAGTCCATTTTTGCATTTTAATTGTTAATTGGGGAATTCGTCATGGGTTTACTTTTAAATAGGATTTAATCACTTTTTGGAATTAATTAGCTTAATTTTGTAAATATATTAGGTCTTTATTTTTTGCATCTTAATAAATCAGGAAAATATAAAATACAAAATGAAATAAAAAACAAGAGAAATTACAATAAAAGAGGGAAATAAAAGAAAAACAATTAAAAGAAGGCTCTTAATAATAAATCCACATTTGGGCTCGTTGTAACCAAAAATCCCCAGCCCAGTTCGTGTAACCCA
>MU718533.1:68820-83325 GCA_026770625.1 Nicotiana glauca
CCCCCCCCAAAACGACGTCGTTTAGCGTCAGTGGATCCTAGCCATTGATCTCCCCTCATCCAATTGCCCCAATTGATTTTTCTATTTACTTAAATTGTCCGAAAATTCCTCAAAACCCTAACACATAATCCCCCTTCCTCATACAAACCCCTCCCTGTAACGCCACCATCGCCCCATCACGCCTCCGCCACACCTCCGCCCTAACTCCGCCGCCGGAAATCACCCACGGCGGCGGAGAAACTCCAAACGCCACCAAAATTACACCCCTGGTTCTCCTTCTCCTCCCCTTTACGAATCCACCACCCGTTTCCCTCAAATCCCGGCCAAATGTGTCGAATATTGGATCGAAATTTTTCCGGCCACAACGCAACCTCTTCCAAGTCAACCCAAATTTACACCAGTGAATCTCCTCCATATCCTCTTTCCAATGATCTAAGAATCGTCCCTCAAATCTGACTGGAACCCTCGAATATTAAATCTTAGTTTTTCCGGCAAAACCATAGTTTCTCCAAACTATACCAAACTGATACCACATAGTCTCCGTGCTTCCCTCGTGATGAATTCAATGTCAATAGCGCTCAAATCTCACTGGAGTTGTCCAATTATTGAATCTGAAAATATCCGGTAAGTTTTCTTAGCATGTCTTTGTAATTGATTAGTTGTTGGAATTTTGGTTGTTTTCTATATTTTCTGTGCTTATTTGGTTCATTCTGAGTCTTAATAATTGGTCACTTGAGTTAATCCATCTTAGTTTAGTTCAGTTTAAATTAGGTTGTAGTTTAATTGTTGTTTTGTGATTATTAGCTTTTAATTCAGTAGATATCACTTCAATTTTCTGATTTAGTATAAGAGATGATTAAATTCTGCTTCTAATATTGCTAGCTTAATTGTCATTCGTGGTTAAATCTTTTAGTTTACTATAATTGTGTTAGTTTAGTTAATATTTTTAGTTTTGCATAATCATTTCAGTTAGTTTCAATTAGCTTTAGATGATTGGATATAGTTGATTCGAGTTAGTTAGTTTAGTAATTTCAGGAGGTTCAAAGGGTATTTGGGTAATTAGAGTGGGACAGAAGTGATGTCGGTTACACTAGAATCCCCTAGAACCTTCTAGAATAGGACTTTATTTCTAAAATCAGAAGATAGGTGCACTTACTTGAAGAACAAGTCATAATTTTAGGGACTAAAATGTAAAAAACTGAATTCTGAAGCTACACCCTATTGGTGCCTATAAAAGGCATCACCAATGCCTTGAATTACAAGTTTTTTGGAGCTCAAAAATTTCCCCCAAAAAAGCTCTCCCTAGTTTTCAGATCTAGTTTTGAAATTCAGCATTCAAAAAACAAAAAAAAAAACAGAAAATACAATAAAAAATCCAACAACAACACTGTTTCATTGCCTTCCTTAGGTTATTTTCCAAATTCCAGCTTTAATTCAGTCTTCTAGTTCATTTCAAAACAAAAAATAGTTCCAATTCCCTGTTTCTATTCAATGTTTGAAGTCTGAAAGTATTTGGAGTCATTTGAGCACTGTTGATTAGTTAATTAGAGTCAACTGAGGGTTATTCGTTGGGTATATTGATTCCCTGAGTTATTTTTGGCTATCTGGTGGTGTTGTGGGCTGATTTATTGAGTTTGCGTGGTTTTTCAACTCATTTCTGAACTGCCGAATCGATGCTGGACTGTTATTACTCGTCCATTGACTGTTGCTGGGGTTTTAAATTGGTTTTTGAGCTGCTGCTGAAGTTGTTACTGCTGCTAACCTCTCCTTTTTCTATTTCAATTCAAATTCCAGGTACACTCCTTTGATTGATGTAATTCTGAGTTGAAGCTGAAATGAAACCCATTCACTCGTTTGGATCATGTCTGTCAACACTTAGTCATATGTTGATTGTTATGTGGTTGCTTAATCTAGCTTTACATTTAGGACTGTTTAATTAGGCGTATATCTACTGATTTGTACTGTTTAAACTCGTATTGGACTGTCATGGACTGATTTAACTTTTAGTTATTTAGCAAGAACTTTAGTATAGCTAACACTCATCTTAGTTTAACATTTTTTTGTTAATAATTTAGAAATAAGACAGTTTAAGTGTGTGATGGACACGTCCAGTTTAATTTTGTGCTAAACATGCATCTCGAGCATTTGTTTTGTACTACACCAATCAACATCAGCAAACTTGTTATTGAGGTCAACTCCTTAGTCTCATCGAGTTCACTGCTTCAACATAAACATTAATAGTTTTAGGTTGGTAGTTAATGTCAGCAATTTGGCTTTAAATCAAGTAGGCATCATCAGCTCACCAACTGAAATCAACACTCTAGCGAGAATGAGCAACAGTAGGGAGTTTGAAGCTTAAATTGGTTTGCAACGCGTTTAGGATCACGTTAAATGTGTAATTTCAATTTATTGTCCAGAAACCTTTGAGTTAATGTTAATTGTTAATTGATTTTAGTATGTAAATTCAGCAGGGTGTTGTTATCAATTGATTCACGTTTCAGTGTAGTGTAAAGATCTGGGCTTACTAGCCTAGTTCACGTGATTGAAGTTCGATTCCTTTAATGCACGGGCCCATGTCCAGTTACAACTCCCTTACATTTGGGCCTGGGCCAGAGGTTTTGACGAACTAGCCTGACTCGTGTGGGCTCGGGTACATTTTATCCTTGTTGGGCTTATCTTGGAGCCCAATGGCTGGACTGTGGTGCAGAACTATCATTTGGTCCAATAACAAATTAATTAGGACTTTTCCTTTCATTATTAGAGACACGATTAAAATAGAAAATTATAGATTGCTTTAGGATTGCCTTTTAATAATAAAAAGAGATGAGCCTCGTTAATCAAAACAAATAAATCGCGGGGCCCTCGACAAATGGTTATATAAAAATACTTAGAATTCGGGATGGGCAGTTTAGCAAATTTCACGGCCTTCCCTAAAGATAATAACACGCTAGCCACATTAGGCGCGCTTTTAATAACATTACCTTCCTAAATTCGGGTGCACATTTATGTAACCCAAATCCAAATCTCAACGAAGTTTAAATGTGTCAAAAATCGCTGGTGCATTTATGTGACACAGTTTGAGACATGTTTTCATGACGTTGCAATTCTCTTAAAATAATAGTAATAAAAGAGGTTCAAAGTTAAAAGCACATAGGTCAAAACATGTACTAAAATCAAATTAACAAGGCAAGTATGACAGTTGAGCGACCGTGCTAGAACCACGGAACCCGGGAATGCCTAACACCTTCTCCTGGGTTAACAGAATTCCTTACTCGGATTTCTGGATCGCGGACTGTTAAACAGAGTCATATTTTCCTCGATTCGGGATTCAACTGGTGACTTGGGACACCATAAATCTCCCAAGTGGTGACTCTGAATCTTAATAAACAAATCCCGTTTCGGTTGTCCTTTAATTGGAAAAACTCCTTTATGCCCTTGCGGGAGCGGAAAAAGGAGGCGTGACAGCTCTGGCGACTCCGCTGGGGACAAGAACCCAGAACTTCGGTTCAGGGTTCAGAGTTCGAGCTTAGATATATTGTTGTATTTGGCTTTATCTGTTATCTGATTTTACTACATGTTTGGACCTAATGTGCAAAATGTTGCTTTTTACCGCTTTGATATTATCTGAACTGTATATATAAACTGTGCCGAAACCCTTCTCTTCTCACCTCTGGGGATGTGCTTACTGGTTGAGACTCCCTATTATATTAGTGTCATACCTTGAAATAAGAAAGAGGCCAGACAAGTTACTAAGTCGGACGATCTCACAGGTCCCGGTACGTAGCCCCCTGCTCGACTCGAGTTGTCCGCTCGGGTACACAGTCTAGAACACATACCCAGGATTTGAACCTAGAATAACCTAGAATATTTTTGAAAAATATCCATTTTTCTTTTTAAAAAAAATAAGTCATTACATGGACAACTTTCTTTAAATAGCCTACAGTTGACATTGAAACCTTCTGAGTCTTGCACAGACCCATGGCGATGCCGAGTGATGCCCCGTGCACCCCAGGATTTGAAGCTTTGATGTATTCCTAATCATCGAGTCTGTATTTTATTTTTATGTCTGTTTTGTAATTTTTACCTATTAGAAAAACAAATAGTCTAGTATCACTTGTAATCGGCATTTATTGATGAAGATTTGAAAAATTCCAAAAAAATTATCTCTTTATTTTTGCATTTAATTTGCAAGAACTACGCTTAGTCTGATTCATGCTGGGTCATGATACGTAGGCAATCTCCATAGGATTCGACCATAACCAAAAAGGAAAAGAAAATAAGAAGAAAAACAAGAGAGGAAGGGGAAAAGAAAAAGAGAGAAAGAAAGAGCGAAAAACAAGAAAGAAAAAGAGAAAATAAGAAATTGAGGGAACGCGAGAACCGAAACAAACAGAAAACAAAGGCAAGAATTGATAAGGAAACAGAGAAAAGGCAAGAAAAATTAAAAGAAGAAAGAAGGAAAAAAGAGGGAGAAAACAGAAAGAAAGAAAGTGGCCATTCGAAATAAAAGCCGGGATGACGCAAGCAGTCGAGCAAGTGCATAATAGAATCCGTTAAACTGCTTAGGTGCATTCATTCCCCAACGTGCGGTTATCGAATCTACTAACACCCTAACTATTAACCAAGTTGTTGTTGATATTGAGTCCAGGCAGGTGGTTAGTTGTTTGGCATTCTGGCAACCCATTCCTACAACACCCGATCTAAAGACAAGCTAAAAATGACAAGCCAAGAATAAGATATTAGTATTATGGACCCGACGAAAGAGGTAGAGGTGATGGATGTTAATGCAACGAGGGAAGAAATGCATAAGTTGAGGCAACAAATGGCTGAAATGCATCAGGCTTGGTCTAGGGGTCAGACAGCGCCAGTATATCCCGCCAATCTAGCCTATATCCCACCTTTGGCTCAGTCTTAGGAGCCTCTTACTGTGAATTCATCTCCAGCTTTCCCGTTCTACCAACAGAATTATGGCACTACCTCATATCCTCCACAAGCTCCACCACCCAAACAAAACCCTCCTCCACCAATCATCTCTGTCTTTGTGGCGCCTCTACCTGCCACACTGTAAAGATTTTCCAGCGAGCCACTGTTTCAAGCTCACGACAGTCAGTACTATCCTCCCGAGACTACCTTTAAAGCTCCCGAGCCATATTCTTACACCCCCCACTTTGAGCTCCCGGTGGAAACTGAAAAGCCGCTTAAAAACCCGGAGCATGAAGAGATAATTCGAAAAGTAAAAAGCCTGGAGCAGTCCTTCAGGAACATGCAAGGGTTGGGTGGTCATGTCAGTGTCACCTATAAGGATTTGTGTCTTTTCCCGGATGTTCAGTTACCCGCAGGGTTCAAAATGCCAAAATTTGATCTGTATGACGGGCATGGTGACCCGGTAGCCCACGTAAGGGGATTCTGCAGCAAAATGAGAGGGGCCGGTGGAAAAGATGAGTTACTGATGGCATTCTTCAGCCAGAGTCTGAGTGGGTCTGCTTTGGAATGGTATACACATCAGGACCATGATAGATGGTATACTTGGGATGACTTGGGACAAGCGTTTGCCTGCCATTTTTCAGTACAATCTAGAAATTGTTCCATACCGCCTGTCACAGATAAAACTTGAGAAGAAGCCCGGGGAAAGTTTCAGGGAGTATGGGTTCCGCTGGAGAGAACAGGCCGCGAGAGTCGACCCTCCAATGAGGGAAAGTGAAATAGTGGACTACTTTTTGTAGGCTTTGGAGCCAACTTACTTAGGTCACCTGGTGATGGCAATTGGCAAATCTTTTAACAAAGTGGTGAAGATGGGAGCTATGGTCGAGGAAGGATTGAACTCCGATAAAATCATGAGCTATTCAGCGATTAAAGCACCCACACAGGCAATCCAAAGCGGCACTGGGGGTGTGCTGGGAAAGAAGAAGAAAGAAGAGGTTGCAACAGTCGAAGCCGGAGCTTGGTCCAGATCTAGAGGCCCTTCACTCTACTACCAACCCAGACCCCACCACCCAAATTTCCCATACACCCAATATGGCCCTCCACAACACTACTACCCACTGCCAGACCCACATTTTCCGTTCACCATGCTCAAACTTATACCCAGCCTCCGGCTCATGCGCAATGGCGTGCACCGGTTCCCCAAAACACATACCCACCTCCACAAAACACATATCCACCCCCAAGGGCTTACAGAAATCCTCCAGGATCTGGTTTCTATGGGAATCAAGCCTTCTAGAATGAAAGGGTACATAAGCAGAAAACATTCACTCCGCTTGGGGAGTTATATACCCGTCTTTTTCACAAATTGAGGCAGCTGGGCCTATTGAAGCCAATCGAGCCTAAAGTGCCAAATTCCCTTCCTAGAAATCTGGACCAGTCAGTGAGTTGTGAATATTGTTCGGGGACCCCCGGGCATGATACCGAAAAATGTTGGAAACTGAAAACGGCTGTGCAAAAACTCATTGACACTTGCCGGATTGAGGTTCAGGCCCCTGAGGCACCAAATATCAATCAGAATCCGCTGCCGTCTCACCATGAGGTCATGTGATCGAATTGATGCATAAGGGAGGAAAGCCTAAGAAACCTTCTCAGACGGTAATGATGATCCGTTCTAGCAAAACCAATTTGAATGAAAAGCCAACCAGTGAGAAAGTGGTGGTTCAGTTGAAAGGGGTAGATAACAAGCCACTGTCGTCAAAAGTTCTTGGGTCATTGAGTGGTGCGGATCGAGACGTGGGAAAGGGGTTCAAAAGGTTATTCACTGAGGTAAACATGGTTGAAGCAGAGGAAGGGTCAAGCAGGGCAAATGGGTAGTTCATCTGACCATGGGCAAAAGTCAACGACTAGAAGTCTCGGTAGTGGGTCTTGTTTTTCTTTAAGCTGTCTGGATTATTCCAGGGTCTATAGTCCAGATACTATGTTCCGTCCGTTTGGATGATTTAAAACCCTGTTATCTTTTCCTTCAACGAAATGCAATTGTCTTTCTTTCTTCATTCTTAATTCTGTTTCAGTTTGCTTTTCTTCTCTGTACAGTTCTTTTTATGCTGCTATCAATAACATGACATGCATGAGGAATCCTCGACCTAGTCTCAAAATGCCGGTCTTATTATGAAGTAATAATACAAGAAATTAAGGGTGATAATGAGTTGGAACATGATGACGATTTCACACGCCTTGAACATTTGAGTTTAATTAATGAAAAGAGATTAGTATCAGTGCGTCATGGCCAATTGTACCAACAAAAATGGCAAGAGTGTACAACAATAAAGTGCATCCGAGGAAGTTTGAAGTCAGACAGTTAATGCCGAGACGTATTTTGCCTCATTGGGCTGAAGCAAAAGGAAAGATCGCCCCAAACTGGCAGGGGCCATTTGTTGTCTAATGGTGCATTATATTTGACAGATGTGGAAGGAAATGTGTGAAAATGGCTATCAATTCCGATGCAGTCAAGAGATACTGTGTATGATTTATTTATTTTGATTGTAATTGTTTGTATTTGGCATATTTTGAAGATTGAAATGACGAATGCGTTTTGTTCGGCTATCTAAACACTTTATCCCTTGTTATCCCTTTTTGAGCCTTGTTTATATTCTTTCATAACCCTCGTTCGGAATCAATGGCATAATTCAGAAACGCAAGTGCGAAGGAAAAGAATAAGAAAAATGAAAAGTGAAAAGAAAAGAAAAATGAAAAGTGAAAAGAAGAAAGAAAAGAAAAGAAAATGAAGAAAAAGAAAGGAAAAGAAGAACAGATAAATAGAAAGAAAAGAAGAGAAACACAACAACGTAGTTTCTATGACGTGAACTACGTTTGACATGATCCCGAAAGGGTACGTAGGCAGCCTTTCTGAGGTTCAGTCATAAGAAAATAAAAATCCAAAGTCCCCAAGCAAGAAATTGGGGCAGAAGTTGTGGTTATCGTAGGAGATATGATTCCGAAAGTTGTAATTTCAACCCATTTTGAGTTGTTTTGAGCCTTTTATACCCTTTCTTTCTAACCTCGTCCAAACCCCACATGTCACGACCCAAAATCCAAGGAGCGCAACCGGCGATCAACCGAGTAAACCCGACTGAGCAAGCCTGCTATGTTTCATTCTACACAAACTAGTTCATAAATAAAGAGGGGATATTATCCCATTTAATAAAACGCAAGGAAACCTTTCGTTAGCAACTCTCGTTTCATTCTTTGTAATTGCTTCATTTAGTTTTAAAATATTACAAGTTTACAAATTTAATGAAAAACATGCTTGTCAAGTACAAAAATTTCTAGCCCGGACTCCCAACATCAACCTCCACCCACAATAGTCTACGGAGCCTCTAAATACAAGATAAGAGCAATAGAGAAATGTCGGTAACAAGGCTCCGTCTATACCTCAAAATGTATTTAGAAAATGAACATAAGATACATAACATGACCCCGCGATGGAGTGGGGCTCACCAACACAGCTGAATAAAAGTAGAGGAGGTGCTACCGCCGGTGGACTGGAGTACCTGCTGTAGAACCACCTACAATCATAACATGATTGTAGCGCCCCCGGCAAAAGGGACGTTAGTGCCGTCGAATAGCACTAGTATGTAAGGCTAAAAGTCCTAGTTCAGATTAGAATATCCATACAAGCAAAGAATCCTCGAACAGTAAGTCAAGATCAACAATATTCCGACACCCAAGTTTGAAACATGTTAGTACTCTATTTTATGAAAATAATATATATACTTTTTGTTTGAATGGGAGATCTCTAGCACCGATATAAGTTTTTACCACCGTCTTTGATAGCACGGAGTCCGATCACGACCCGATCGGCAAAGTCATCCCTTTTTAGAGACATATACCAAATCACAAATTTCCAGTTTTTAATTTGTCAGGTATCAAATTTCCAGATTTATTGATTTCCAGCACTATACTACCATGTGTGCGGCATGGCGTTTGATCATGGCCCGATCGGCTAAGCTACCTACCCACATATGCCGTGTGGGTTGGCGTTACCAAATTTTAATGTTGCGAAGATCATCCCAGTTAAGGGGAATAAGCTCGATGCAACCCTACACCGACACGTGTAGTTTCAGGAATGAGTCTTATGACCCACCCTTCCTCGATGTTGCTAAATATACTCCCGAAAACATATTTGATTCAATTATTATTGCACACAACTGCAGTATAAATACAAGTATACAAATATGTCATAAACACAACCATGCTTACCTCAATATCCTTCACAATTTATAGATTCCCATTAGTATTTCCAGTCACCAACAACAACAGTATTTCCTTGGCTCATTTGACCATTCACAAGATTCTTTATTCCTGGCACGATGGCTGTATTCGATTTTTCACATTTTCATCCCTTTATTTCCAAAGATCACCAACCAATATCAATGTACCAAATATTCCGGAAATTATGTATTTTCAAATTCAACAGAGATAGAATTATCAAGCATTAGGGACTCTTCCCAAATAGGAATATACCAACCAACAATTATATCACACGTTGAGCGAATCGTATCTATAAGGCAAAGCATTATATAAAACAGCCACTTATGGGCCATTCTACTTTTGGAAGTTAGCTCATAAGATTTGAGACTATTTTATATTTGTTTCACCCTTCCTTATTCGATTCATTTCCATATGTCATTACATCTCATCAACAAGTAGACAAAATCAACCAAGTCATTTAATACACATAATAGCAACTAGGAGCAGTAAACAGAGCAATTCTTCTCACCCAATTAGCATGCTAAACTTCTTTTAAGAGGCGACTCAGGACTATACAATTTTGGTAGGTAAACCACACTTAAACTTACAAACAAATATGGAATTCACTTCCGAGAGAGAAAGTTTAGCCTACATACCTCGATTGAGCTTTCCTTAAGTCCTACTATACTCCGAGACTCTTAGCAACGTCAATATCTTAGGAACATGACAAATCGAACCACAAATTAGAGAGGTGATCATATTTCTAGTTCATTTGAGCATATTTTCAAACACTAAGTGGGTATCATGCTTTTAAAACCATTTTTGAGAAAGATCCTACCATCCCTCATACCATACTTAGATCAAGACCTACCAAAATACTCTTAAGAACTCATGCATGAAAGATATCCATTTCTATCCTCATCAATTACCCTTGTAATGGTCTATCCTAGTTATATCTAGGAATTAAGAGCTTGGATTAAAGACCCTTACCTTTTAGGAAGATGACCAAGGTGCCTTTCTTGACAAATCTTCAAGGTTTAAGCAAGATCTTTAAGAGAAATGTTGATGAAGAACCCCTTCTCCCTCTAGGACCCCCTTTCTCTCTCTAAATGTATCAAAAAATAGGCCTAAAATGAAGGGTAGAGCGTAATATATCGACATGGGGTCGGGTAATAAAAATAGAAAAATTAACCTTGCGATGTCAATTCTGCTATAGCAGAAAGGACCGTAGATTGAACATGCGGGCCGCAGAATGCACCGCAAAATCGGTACCCAAAACTGGGCTACCCTGGTTCAATCTGCGACAGAAATGCGATCGCAGAGTTAAAAATGCGACAGGAAATGCTGTCGCAGATTTGACACAAGACAGCATTTTCTAGCCTTTGGTAATTTGATCATAACTTTGCGTAGGAATGTCCAAATTACGAACGGTTTGAAGCGTTGGAAACTACACTCAAAGAACTTTCATTTGATATGCTATTAACCATATAAAACCTCATACATATTTAGATATTCTTGTTCAAAGTGGAACCTTGTGCGAATCCATTTGAAAATTTTGCCTATTACGAAATTTTTCCCATTTGGCATACTCTTAGGCTTCCATTTGGACCTCACATCACTTACCATAAGACTTATACTCATATTTACCAAGTCTAATTGATGTCCACCATGTTAATAGCACATAAAATATAATAATTAGCCTACGTGGCACCACGATATCCTAGATTACTTAGCGAAATTTTCCGGGGCCTTACATTCTCCCCCCTTAGGATCATTCGTCCTCGAATGAGGAGTAGAGTCTTCCCCAAACACTTTATTATCACACACCTCTTCCCTGACCTACCTCAAGTCCCTAAATTTTGACTAACTCCAAAATTCTTCAGAAATTTCGGCAGAGTCTCCTTTGTAACTAGGCCTATCCACCTGCTCAGAGAACAACCAAAACCATCCTAAAAACACATCCACAACTCGACAAATTACCATAATGTATTCATCAATAATAAGAACCTCAGTATTATAAGCACCATGCTATCACGATGATACCTGGATATGGATTGCACATTTTTTTTAAAATCACAACACCTATAAGGTACCTTTCAAATCAAAACCAATTGTTATACAATCAAGCAAAAATATTTTCTTTCCATGATACTTTCGGCCTTCAAGGTGGCCTTATCAACTTACAAGCTTTTACACAACATACTTACGGAAACTATCCCAACCTCCAAACTCATATAACAAGAGTGACGGCTAGATACGTCGCATAAGCTAACTACCTATTAACTTCACCTTCAATAATTTCCATCGGAATGATATACCGAAGGTTCCCAATCACCTCTTTAAACACATATACATGGAACATCGGGATCATGGAGGGCAACGCTATGACACGGGGACGTCATACTCATAACTTGACCCATCTCTTTTAAGGCTTCTTAAATTCTAAAATGTACTACATCTACTTTACCCTTAGGAACAATTGCATGGCATTTTCCTAGAAGAAACCTTGAGAATAGCTTGCGCACTTTCTTTAACTCTAGATATTTATGCCGAACACCCAAGTTTAAACATTTTGCGACTTTTAACCATTATTCTGAGAGGGCTAGAATGAATACAACCATAGATTTCCTACCCAATTCGGTCGACCGCAGGATGACGCTACCCCTTGACATGCTTGAGCCCATATGGTATAACACTTGCTACGGATTATGATGACACGATTAATCGTTGTGCTACAATCATTGGTTGGAACAATAAGGCATGAAGTTTAGATAACATATCGACAATAGAAATTATTCACAGAGAAATATCCAGGTACGTACCACCGATCAACTCCTGGAGTGTGGGGAAGATCAAATTATCAAGAGTGGGAATACTCTGACACCTTGAATGAGATAGGGGTTTCAAGGTATAATGTCGAATTCCACTCCTAATATTGATTGATACAAGGGACCTGTGCCATAAGCCCATGATAATGAAATAGAAGTTAAGAACTTGTGAGGTTAGTATACTCTGAACCGCTCAACCCTTCTTGATAGCTTATCCTATATGAGAAATGATGAAGATACGACAACTTGCCTTTCAAATTAATATGCTACGCACCAAGTCTGAAACATCAAATACGAACCTTTCACGTTTGAGTCCACATTGCCGGGACTCATTAAAAATATGGAGGGGGGGTTTTAGGTACCGGCTGGAGAGGGAATAAACTCTTTTCTTATGAGATGAAGATTGACATGGTCCTGTTATCATAATTCTATGGCTGCGATATCTGGACACTTTACGACAACATCAATACTAGGAATAAAATGAGTTACTTACTACAGAATAATTTAAGTGAGAACAAAAGTCATACTACAATAGTAAAAGAAAGGCCTTCTTGTAGGGGGGGTTTGCGAAGATCTCAAATTTCTCAGAAGCTTATATAGATAACCGCCCCGCTTCAACTGATATGCACATCTATATTAGGAGTTGAGATAGGATCACATGTCAATAGATAGGGAAAAACCTTATGACAATATTAACGAAGGAGCATAGTGGTTATTTGAACCATAGAAGTCATCCACACTAGGGAAAAAAGAGTAACTCAAGAAGGATCACAATACCGGGCTGCTTTACACAGAATTTGGTACCACATAGGCAAATTTTATGACTGGTTATGCATAAGCAAAAGTGAATAAATGTTATCTTTTTGAGTAAAATGACTTGTAAGAAATTCAAAAGAAATGGTTCCTCAGTGGGAGTCTAGGAAAGCAAGTAGAAGTAGTTACCCTCGGATTCTGACTCCATTCAGGAAATCATTGCAAGACTCAATTCCATAGGAGGTTGCAAGTAAGATAATTGTAATGAAGAGGCTTCACAAGTAATACATCTTGCTCAAAGGGTAGATATACAGAATGGACTATAAGGTCGTCCTGATTCTATCCCAAATTTCACAGTAGTACTAGGATTGACGTATGACATAGCGAAATCAGAATCAATAAGAGCATATACATCACGAGATTGAAACGTCAATATACCTGTAACCACACCCAGAAAAGACTCCTTCCTCTGATGCTTCCTCATAGCATAGAACCTATTGGGTCCTCCCGAGCTCCGAATATCACCCCCGACTGCTCCCTGTCCCGAAGGCGCTATAGATGAAGTAGTTGTAGAACTAGCTGGCTGCACTGCACCCCCGCCTATGATCTGGCTGGATAAATGACAGTCTCTTTGAAGGTGACCTAACATACCACACTTGTAGAACACATTGGTACCATACCGACATACTCCCGAATGACATTTCACACAACGCGGGCGAGGTCCACTAAATTGACTCGCCCCACCGACCTGATAATCGCCATCCTTGTATACACTATAGACTTCCCCCTTGTCCTTCCTCCAAGCTTCCAATGCGAAAGTACCCATTACAGTATTGGTTTGTTGTACGGGCTCTTGGAATTACACTGACCTACTGCCCCAAACACATTGCTGGGCTTGCTCATGACATGACGTTACATGTTCCTTCCCACATACCGAGCAGACCGGGATAGGTGTACCCAACTTAGGGCATTTATTCTTCTTATGCCCCCTCTTTCCACAACCGTAACATATCTCGAGGGTCATCTAACATCTCCCCAAGTGACATTTCATGCAAACTGAGCATTCCAGCTTATGAGCACCAATAACCCTCTTTCGTTTCTTAGATGCTCTCACTACATGATCTGGTGGTGCAGTGCCATTAGCAGGGACAAGTACATTCCCCTTAGCAACAAGCTCTTCCAATCCTTCCACAACTTGACGCATCCTCCGTACGAACTCATGCGCAATCTCCCCTAAATTCATATTCAATGCCGGGGTTACTCCTTCTTTGCTGCTTCGCACTCATGGATTACTCATATGAGAAACGGAACATAACAAGGAAATTAGATCTCTTTCTTGATCTCTATCTTGAGCTCTATAGCACGATCCTGAATTTCAAAGAAGGGTGAAATTCCTAAATGTCCAAATAGCCTCCAACTTATAGATGCGGTCGACAACACACCGATAAGAAGGACTCTACTATACACGACTCCGAGACAGCCTAGGACACTTTAAAACCTTAGGCTCTGATACCAAATTTGTCACGCCCCGAAAAATTGGAGGAGCGCAACCGACGCTCAACCGAGTAAACTCGACTAAGCAAGCTTGCTATGTTTCATTCCACCCAAACTAGTTCATAAATAAAGAGGGGATATTATCCCATTTAATAAAACGCAAGGAAAACTTTCGTTAGCAACTCTCGTTTCATTCTTTGTAATTGCTTCATTTAGTTTTAAAATATTACAAGTTTACAAATTTAATGAAAAACAT
>MU718533.1:88752-109685 GCA_026770625.1 Nicotiana glauca
TGGGATTATGGACTTATGTAGATATATGTCGGGCCTTGTAAGTTGTAAATTTGTTAAGTAATTAAGCATGTTGGGAATGTTTGAAAAAGTGTGATTTCAATTATAAACTGCTTAATCCTTTGGTTAATAAGTGATGAAAAATACAGGGGTAACACGTGGGTTAGGAAAGGCACCCAGGTCTGCTTGACTGGGGCTACCCGGCCGGGCGCCGGTCATGTCCCTCGATTTGGGGCGTGACAAAAACCCTCACGGGCACCTTGAGGCGAAAGTAAGTTGAGAAATGAACAAATGAAAGAAGTCAGTTGGTGGAAAGCTAGTTCAAGGCATCGCAGGATGAACAAGGTCAAGGTTTGGTTAAAGTAATCAAGGGATGGAACATCTGGGGCAACAAAGTATGGTCATTGAAAGCTGGTTAATTGGACAGCTTGGGCCGATTAGTC
The DNA here is from genome assembly GCA_026770625.1 of Nicotiana glauca. Lineage (NCBI taxonomy): Eukaryota > Viridiplantae > Streptophyta > Magnoliopsida > Solanales > Solanaceae > Nicotiana > Nicotiana glauca. The sequence goes on from MU718533.1 coordinate 89,193, forward strand.
CAAAATGCATGTCATGACCGTTGGTACTAGCTGTTTCGGTCAGATAAGTTTCTTTCCCTTTTCTTTTTTAGCAGTCATCCACTTTTGGATTCTTCTTATCCTTAACTCGTAAAATCATTGCATTTCATTTTCTTTTGGGGGTTTTATCTGTCTAAGATGTTTTAATGGAAGTCTTGTTCAAAGTAAGTGGGAAAGGATTTCAAAGCTCACTACCAGCTTCTGGAAATTGTAATGCACAATGTGGTCAGAGCATGTCCAAAACATCATGATGTAAGGTGGAATACGAGGAATCACCGGAAGTTTCATCGGTAGAATGATTGGGAAATGTCGTGGGAAATGCAAAGGTTCAGATAAAGGGTCAGAGGTGTGAAACAACAACATGGGTACAGAATACTCGGGTTGTCAAAAGTCAGGGGGTTGAAAGTCAGGAAGAAAGTCAAGCGGTTCATGGCCATCTCGGGGAGCCGCTCAAAGCAAAGCAATGCAGGGGAAGGATTTTCAACAAGAATGCCATAAACTAACCACCATTTTAAATTGACGAGATTTTCTTTGATTGAAATAGGGGCAGGAAAGTTTGGTTGGTCCGGAGAACTCTTCGTAAGGGAAAAACAAGCAGTAATCAAGTTTGACCGCAAAGTATGGTGTGATTAAAACACAAGATAATCATGAATAGCATAGGGGAATATAAGTTGGTTGCAAAGTTTGCATGTTTAGGATAAAATTCAAGTAGAAGTTGTCAGGACCTTCCTGGATAATAGGATGTAGTGCAAAAACCCTTGTAGATAACATGATGTAGTGAGAGTAATACGTTAGGTTCGTAAATGTTAGGAGTTGTCAGGACCTTCCTGGATAATAGTACATAGTTCAAAAACCCTTGTAGATAACATGATGTAGTGAGAGTAATACCTTAGGTTCGTAATTGTTAGGAGTTGTCAGGAACTTCCTGGATATTAGGATGTAGTTCAAAAACCCTTGTAAATAACATGATGTAGTGAAAGTAATACCTTAGGTTCGTAATTGTTAGAAGTTGTTAGGACCTCCCTGGATAATAGGACTTAGCTTTCAATTCTTAGTAATATTTGGTAATATGATTCAGTTTGACACTCACCCATACACCCAGCTTCCAAACTGGGGAAGAAAATTTTCTTTGGTTGCTTATTTTGTTGAAGTCAGGAGTCCGCGTGGAGAACAGAGACATGCATTTCGAATTTTAGTAGTCAAGAGTCCTCTTGGAGAACAGAGACATACAATTCAAGTTTCAGCAATCAGGAGCCCGCCTGAAGAATAGAGGTGCTACAATTCCATCTTTAGTTTTCAATCGATTTCTTTGTCTATTTTGAACTCAGGAACCCACCTGGAGAACAGAGGTATACAATTCAAATTTCAGAAGTCAGGAGCCCGCCTGGAGAATAGAGGTATACAATTCAAATTTCAGTAATCAGGAGCCCGCCTGGATAATAGAGGAATATATTTTCAAGTTTTGAAGTCAGGAGCCCGCCTGTATAACAGAGGTATTACAAGTCAAGTTTTAGTTCTCAGTTTTTATTAATATCCGGTAACATATACCCAGTTTCAAAACTGGGGCAAAAAGTTTTCTTTGTTTTGTCTGTTTTTGTGAAGTCAGGAGCCCGCTTGGATAACAGAGGAATACATAAGTTCAAGTTCAGAAGTCAGGAGCCCGCTTGGATAATAGAGGAATACATTTATGTTCAAAATCAGTAGTCGGGAGCCCGCCCGTACAACAGAGGAATGCATTCAAGTTCAGCAGACAATGGATTTCGCCAAGAGAACACAAAATAACAAGGCAACAGGAAGTACAAGAGCAAGTTTGAAGAATTTAGATAGGACTTTTGTAATTCGTAGAGCATAGCTTAGCCTAGCTTCTTTTTATTTTTGACAGTTTGTAACAAGGATGGCAGCGAGCAGTAACAGCAGCAACAACAGTAAAATCACAGCTCTTGGTAGTCCCAGCTGCCAAACCTTCCCGAACTACACTGACCTGATTTCTTTTTAGCCAAGGATATGTGGGCAACCTTCGAAACAGGGTGCAGTCAGACTGTTTTCAAAACGCTTCACACGGAATATTCGAACGGGCAAAAATCACTCACTTCCGCTCACTTATCTTTGCAGAAAACTCTTCGTGTTTCCGGGCAAAGAGGGGCAGCTGTAAGCACGTGATTTTTGTCCTAAGTGAATTATTCCCAAAAAATTCAAACAAAATGATTTTCTTTCATTATTTGACAAGTTGTGAATTTTGTGTTATTCTCTGTTTGTTTGCATTTATCTGCGCATTGTAATTCATATGAAAAATAAACAAAAATAATAATAAAATAAAAAATAAAAAAATAAATACATTCGGCATGTGAATTTAATTTTATATTTTTAGGATTAATTAGTAGTTAAATTGCGTTTAAAATAAAGTATAATAAAAATAACAAGAAATAGTCCATTTTTGCATTTTCATTGTTAATTGGGGAATTCGTCATGGGTTTACTTTTAAATAGGATTTAATCAATTTTTGGAATTCATTAGCTTAATTTTTTAAATATATTAGGTCTTTATTTTTGCATCTTAATAAATCAAGAAAATATAAAATACAAAATAAAATAAAAAAGAAGAGGAAAATACAATAAAAGAGGGAAATAAAAGAAAAACAATTAAAAGAAGGCTCTTAATAATAAATCCACATTTGGGCTCGTTGTAACCAAAAATCCCCAGCCCAGTTCGTGTAACCCAGTCCACACCCCAACCAACCCAGGCCTGTCCCATTACCCGGTCCAAACACATTTCCCCCCCAAAACGACGTCGTTTGGCGTTAGTGGATCCTAGCCATTGATCTCCCCTCATCCAATGGCCCCAATTGATTTTCCTATTTACTTAAAATTGTCCGAAAATTCCTCAAAACCCTAAAACATAATCCCCCTTCATCGTACAAACCCCTCCCTATAACTCCACCATCGCCCCATCACGCCTCTACCACTCCTCTGCCCTAACTCCGCCACTAAAAATTGCCCACGACAGTGGAAAACCTCCAAACGCCACCAAAATTACACCCCTGTTTCTCCTTCTCCTCCCCTTTACGAATCCACCACCCGTTTCCCTCAAATCCGGGCCAAATGTGTCGAATATTGGATCGAAATTTTTCCGGCCACAACGCAACCTCTTCCAAATCACCCTAAATTTACACCAGTGAATCTCCTCCATTTCCTCTTTCCAATGATCGAAGAATCTTCCCTCGAATCTGACTGGAATCCCTCGAATATTAAATCGAAGTTTTTCCGGCAAAACCCTAGTTTCTCCAAACTATACCAAACTGATACCACATGGTCTCCATGCTTCCCTCCTGATGAATTCAATGTCAATAGCACTCAAATATTGCTGGAGTTGTTCAATTTTTGAATCTAAAAATATTCGGTAAGTTTTCTTAGCATGTGTTTGTAATTGATTAGTTGTCTGAATTTTGTTTGTTTTCTATATTTTCTGTGCTTATTTGGTTCATTCTGAGTCTTAATAATTGGTCACTTGAGTTAATCCATCTTAGTTTAGTTCAGTGTAAGTTTAGGTTGTAGTTTAATTGTTGTTTTGTGATTATTAGCTTTTAATTCAGAAGATATCACTTCAATTTTCTGATTTAGTATAAGACATGATTAAATTCAGCTTCTAATATTGCTAGCTTAATTGTCATTCGTGGTTAAATCTTTTAGTTTACTATAATTGTGTTAGTTTAGTTAATATTTTTAGTTTAGCATAATCATTTCAGTTAGTTTACTTCAGTTAGTTTCAATTAGCTTTAGATGATTGGATATAGTTGATTAGAGTTAGTTAGTTTAGTAATTTCATGAGGTTCAAAGGGTATTTGGGTAATTAGAGTGGGACAGAAGTGTTGTAGGTTATACTATAATCCCCTAGAACCTTCTAGAATAAGACTTTAGTTCTAAAATCAGAAGATATGTGCACTTACTTGAAGAACAAGTCACAATTTTAGGGACTAAAATGTAAAAAACTGAATTCTGAAGCTGCACCCTATTGGTGCCTATAAAAGGCATCACCAATGCCTTGAATCACATGTTTATTGGAGCTCAAAAATTCCCCCCAAAAAAGCTCTGCCTAGTTTTCAGATCTAGTTTTGAAATTCAACATTCAAAAAACCAAAAACAAACAGAAAATACAATAAAAAATGCAAAACAACACTGTTTCATTGCCTTCCTTATGTTATTTTCCAAATTCCAGCTTTAATTTAGTCTTCTACTTCATTTCAAAACCAAAAATAGTTCGAATTCCTTGTGTCTGTTCAATGTTTGAAGTCTGAAAGTATTTGGAGTCATTTGAGCACTGTTGATTAGTTAATTAGAGTCAACTGAGGGTTATTCGTTGGGTATATTGATTCCCTGGGTTATTTCTGGCTATCTGGTGCTGTTGTGGGCTGATTTATTGGGTTTGCATGGTTTTTCAACTCATTTCTGAACTGCTGAATCTGTGCTGGACTGTTATTACTCATCCATTGACCGTTGCTGGGGTTTTAAATTGGTTTTTGAGTTGCTGCTGAAGTTGTTACTACTGCTAACCTCTCCTTTTTCTATTTCAATTCAAATTCCAGGTACACTCCTTAAATTGATGCAATTCGGAGTTGAAGTTGAAAGGAAACCCATTCACTCGTTTGGATCATGTCTGTCAACACTTAGGCATATGTTGATTGTTATGTGGTTGCTTAATCTAGCTTTACATTTAGGACTGTTTAATTAGGCGTATATCTACTGATTTGTACTGTTTAAACTCGTATTGGACTGTCGTGGACTAATTTAACTTGTAGTTATTTAGCAATAACTTTAGTATAGCTAACACTCATCTTAGTTTAATATTTTTCTGTTAAAAATTTAGAAATAAGACAATTTAAGTGTGTGATGGACATGTCCAGTTTAATTTTGTGCTAAACATGCATCTCGAGCATTTTTTTTGTACTACACTAATCAACATCAGCAAACTTGTTACTGAGGTCAACTCCTTAGTCTCATCGAGTTCACTGCTTCAACATAAGCATTAATAGTTTTAGGTTGGTAGTTAATGTCATCAATTTGGCTTTAAATCAAGTAGGCATCATCAGCTCACCAACTGGAAATCAACACTCTAGCGAGAATGAGCAACAGTAGGGAGTTTGAAGCTTAAATTGGTTTGCAACGCGTTTCGGATCACGTTATATGTGTAATTTCAATTTATTTTCCAGAAACATTTGAGTTAATGTTAATTGTTAATTGATTTTAGTATGTAAATTCAGCAGGGTATTGTTTTCAATTGATTCACGTTTTAGTGTAGTGTAAAGATCTGGGCTTACTAGCCTAGTTCACGTGATTGAAGTTCGATTCCTTTAATGCACGGGCCCATGTCGAGTTACAACTCCCTTACGTTTGGGCCTGGGCCAGAGGTTTTGATGAACTAGCCTGACTCGTGTGGGCTCGGGTACATTTTATCCTTGTTGGGCTTATCTTGGAGCCCAATGGCTGGACGGTGGTGCAGAATTATCATTTGGTCAAATAACAAATTAATTAGGACTTTTCCTTTCATTGTTAGAGACAAGATTAAAATAGAAATATATAGATTGCTTTAGGATTGCCTTTTAATAGTAAAACGAGATGAGCCTCGCTAATCAAAACAAATAAATCGTGGGCCCTCGACAAATGGTTATATAAAAATACTTAGAATTTGGGATGGGCCGTTTAGCGAATTCACGGCCTTCCCCAAAGATAATAACACGTTAGCCACTTTAGGCGCGCTTTTAATAACATTACCTTCCTAAATTCGGGTGCACATTTATGTGACCCAAATCCAAATCTCAACGAAGTTGAAATGTGTCAAAAATCGCGGGTGCATTTATGTGACGCGGTTTGAGACATGTTTTCACGACGTTGCAATTCTCTTAAAATAATAATAATAAAAGCGGTTCAAAGTTAAAAGCACATAGGTCAAAACATGTACTAAAATCAAATAAACAAGCCAAGTATGACAGTTGAGCGACCGTGCTAGAACCACGGAACCCGGGAATGCCTAACACCTTCTCCCGGGTTAACAGAATTCCTTACTCGGATTTCTGGATCGCGGACTGTTAAACAGAGTTATATTTTCCTCGATTCGGGATTCAACCGGTGACTTGGGACACCATAAATCTCCCAAGTGGCGACTCTGAATCTTAATAAACAAATCCCGTTTCGGTTGTCCTTTAATTGGGAAAACTCCTTTATGCCCTTGCGAGAGCGGAAAAAGGAGGTGTGACAAGTATACTCCTACATACAGCCACCCCCAACTAAAAATGAAGCAGTGTCCTCACTGAACAATATCAAATGTAAAGCATAAATAGTTTGAGGGTCTCCCTGAGGTCTGCATCAGACTAGCAGACTGTGGGAGGACGACATGTCAATGTTGTACTGGACTAGTGGTTCCATCATCATCAGTCTCCTCATCGACATCATCATCACCAGCAGACTGTGAAATGAAGGAATACTCCTCACTATCATCTTCGGCCGCCACTGGTATTTTCTTATCTGGTTTCCCCTATTTGAAGATTGCCTTGATGCCTCTCCACATCTTGATCATAAATTTGCCCTTCTTCTTGTTCCTCTTCTTCTCCTTCTCGAAGTTCTGTTGCAGGTCTACACGAGCCTTGGCCAAAGTGCCGTATGCTCCCTCCAGTCTAGTCACGGATGTTGACATCTTCTCAATATGCTCATTTTGACTATTCTATGCATCCAAGTAACTCTACATTTCGTCCCTAGAGAAGTATGAAGGCCCAGGCTGGGAGGATGAGGCCCCACTCGGAAGCTGTGATACTAACTCCCGAATAGATGCAAGCTCGGAGTTTAGTATCCCGAATGGCCCTATGTAGCTGCCTGTGAAGAGGACTCTGAAGTAGTAGCAGTGTTGGTGACTTTTCTCTTCTTGCTCTTGACTATGCTCCCCTCTCTTGTCACTCTTAAAGGATGAAAAGGTTTATCAGCAGGTAGCCACCGATCGGTGCCACGTACATCAACCTCTGCTCTGGTGCATAGCTGTGTGATCAGCAAGGGGAACATCATCCCTGCACCCTTGTCTCGCAAGTACTCCCTCATCTCTCGTAGGATATAGTACCCAACATTCACAGGAATGTTGTCCCGAAGGAAAGCAATCATCAAAGCCCTAGGGTAAGAGACATCTGAGATGTTCCCACAAGGAGACACCCGGTTGCATATGATATATAGCCACATCTTTGCTTCAGCAGTGAAGTTAGTCGATCTCAACCCTTTTCTCTGGTTACCCCATTTGGCTCTCAGACTAGGAGGGAAAAGTTTGTAGATAAGCCATTCCCCATTTTTACAATGATCCTTCTGTTGCACCGGCTCCATTGGATAGTTGGGAATACCAAGAGTGTCATTTATTTGGTAGTTGGGAATACCTCGGATGACGACTTGTGGATTGGAAAAATTAGTGCGCCTGAGGTTGGCGTAAAATTCACGCACCCACTCCTCATTAGCTTTGCAAGGGGTAGGGATGAAGCATGACCATCCAGTTGAATGGAGCTGGGCATAGAAATCCGGGAGATTTTCAGCCAAATTGTCTTCATGGATGCCCTTTTCAAGAATTATCCTTCTATTGACAAGTTCGTCAAAATATCGACGCTCACATGCAGCTGACATGAAGCATGGTTCATCGTATGGTTCCTCAATTTCCTCTTCAATTTCGGGTTGTCAGCCACTTGTGTTAGGGTCCATTTTAACTCGAAACACCAACAAAAAATCAAAACAAGGTGAGTCGGTAATAGAATCATGTTAAGCAATTCAAAACATTGCAATTGAGCCAAAAAATTAGATTGAACGGGCCCGGGAAGCCCCTGATGCAAAGCTACTGGAATTGCACAAATTGCACAGTTTTCGCTTCTGCGGGAATGCCACCGCAGAACTGGTTCTGCTTTTGCGTCAATTTGATTGCTTCTGTGATTTTTGTCTAATGTTCCAGTTTTTGCTTCTGCATATGTTCTACTGCAGAAGCGTTTCCGCTTTTGCATAAGGTTATTCGCTTCTGCGACTGTCGTGATGTTCTTCATTGCCCAGATTGTTTTTTTAACTTTTGATTCTCAAACCCAATTCTTGGCACCTAATTTATACTCAAGACTTCTAAATTAGTGCAGTATATGAACTTATGATTCAATTGAGACCAATTTTTGTGATACTTAGCAAGACATTTCTTTTAAACATTGTGTCGAACATCTTGCAAGCAAGTTAAAATGACCTCTTGTTTGAACAAATTGGGTACTCGGAATTCCCACAATTGTGTTCATGATTTACAGCACACACAAACTTACACTGAACCAATTTTCCTCACCCTATTTCTCATGTAGATCAGAGGGGTGTCGACGCCCCCTTTTTCCTAAAGCGGAATCGGTTTCATGACATTCGGGAAGACAACTCTTTTCCCGCTTTGGGAATTTGGTTTTGGAGTTTGGAGAGTCGCCACCTAATGATTATAGTGCATTAGGACACTTCTAGAAAAATTAAATATGAAGACCAGGGTTTTGGGTAAGGGCTTGAAATTATCTCGAGGGGAAGGTGTTAGGCACCCCTCAAGACCCACTAGTGTGGTTCCCGAACATGCTACAATTGTGACTTTAAATGCAAGTACAAATAAAAAAGTACAAGAAGAACAGAAAGGTTAAAAGAAGTGCTGAATTTTAGAAAGGAGCAGTTTGGTAAAAATAATGTGCAACAACTTTTAAGATTCAGAAAATTGTTAAACTAATAAACAGGGAGAAGGGGGTCCTAGGTTTATACATTGCATGGATCATTCGCACAACACTGGTACCCAATTGCACGTAGAGTGTTATCGTGTAATCATCATTTCCATGTCTACCCTTCCCACCCCGTTAAGGTATTAAAGCGCGAAACGGTATCAGTTACTTATCGCATGCTACTACCCGTCCCAATCCTATCAATCCCGGGGTATTAGGACTTCTAATACTAAAGGGGAAAGAAAGGGATGGAGGTCTTTGTGGAGTTTAAAGAATAAAATTCTAGCTTGACATTCAAAAAAAGTATCAAGTAAAAGGGAAGAATAAACAAGAAAATAAGGCTCAAATTAACCCCAGAAGTCAAATAATCATATAGTTTAACATGCCTTGACAAATACTGATTTGCTCTTAGATTAAAATTAAGCAGCGAATGGACTGGTTCAACACATATATTTAGACAGAAAGTCTGCATTAGGCTACTCGGATACTGTTATCAGGGACTGACCCAATGATTAATTAGCCAACCTTTTGTTTATCAGTTGAAATAAAACTAGGCACAGGATCTATTAATTTCAAGAAAATGTTGCAAAAAGAGTTACCAGTAGTTTCAGAAAAGATGCAGACTGATTAAAAGGTTTGCGAGTTTCAGGAAAGTGCGGATTGATTATAGAAAAGGTTTGCCAATTTTAGCGGGTTTCAGAAAAAAGGGTAGAAGGCTACCAGTTTTAGTAAAATAAATACGAGTTCCAGCAATTGATACTGTTTTAAAAAAATGGATGAGGCTGTTAAAAATCGAGATTTCCTATATGCATGCTTTCTATACGTTTACTGATTTTAATACCTTTTCAAACATTAATAGAAGTCTTATACACATGGTGTATATATGCAACCTTATTATTAAACCTGCAAACGGTTTGCCTAATGAAATTTTGTATATGCATAAATTCAAGAGCTTATAGACATGATCTCTATATATGTAATTATAGAACATGAATGCTAAACCCCATAGACATGCTTTCTAGGTGATTTTGCGGTAAAGTTAAGCATTAAATCCTATAGGCATGGTCTTTATGTGATTGAATCAATATTAAAGACCCTATAGGAAGGATTTCTAGTTTGATTAAAAAAATAAAATCCTAAATCATGACTTCTACCCCTAGGATGCAAGAAAAGTAAAGACCCCTCCCACACCCTTTTATTATACTCCCTGAGTTTCATACAAGTTATTACAACCCAATAGATCAAACTGGAAATTAAAAGTACATCAAGAGCTAACAGCTAGATCCGAGCAGCCTAATTCAACCTTAATGTCTAATAATATGCGATTGAGCCAATTCCGGGATCCAGATTTCCAAAGACTTCTCTTTATCCAGGGTGTTTCAAAGTTCCAAGGAATCTCAGGGATTCCCGACATTGCTTACACCCAAGATACCATTAGAATAGAAACAATATAGTGTAGAAGAGCCAGCTCTCAGGCATCCAAGTTTAGAGGGAGCTCATGGGGTCCCAAAGCATGGCTTGCCAGATAGGGGCAGAACTTAAGAGTAAGTGCAAAGTGAAAGGGAAATTGGGGAGCCATGACAGGTGGTGGTCATACCTAGCCACAAAGTAGGCTAGCACACCCCTGACCACTTGTTTGGTTAAACAAGTTAAGAGCAGACCCTTGAAGGTCAGACCAGGGTCTGGACAGTGATTAGGACACTACCAGACCCAAGTCCAAGGCTCGAACACATAAAAGGGGAAAAGGGAATGGGAAGCGATTGAGTTTGGGATTCAAAGAATCCAATCCAGAATCATGGACAACAATATTAGAGTGTTGTCATGCCCTGAACCATAACTCACATATAAAGGGGTATGGGGGTTTGGGATTCATAAAGTATCAAATTCATGACAAGCAACTGATTGCATACATAATTTAAATACTGAACTATAAAGGAAAGGGGAAACATGTGACAATATGCTAGGAACAAATGTCAACTAAAAGAAGTAGGCAGAATTAAACACATTGTTGTTGAGGCATGTAAACTAATTGAGACATACAAGTAGAGAAGCAAAAGAGTGCAGAAGAAAGTAAACAAAGTCCACAGCAGCACAAGTATCAGAAAGAGAGAGAGTTTTAAGTGAGAGTGAATTGTGAACTCAAATTGTATTCTGTGTTCGTGTGTCTTCAAAGAGAAGAGAGGGGAGCATTTATAGTTTGAAATCAGGCAAGGAACAAGGTAAGAAAATAACCATGCATCAATTAGAATTAATCAGTAGCAGAAAATACTTTGATTGAGGAATCCAAATTTGAACGGAAAATGGCAAGAGTTATTTAAGGAAGGAGATCAAGTAAGCATATTGTGCATAGCAAACAAATAAGGGGTAAATACATAGGGGATTTAATTAAGGAAAGAAATTTTTTGAAATACATGATCAGCTTAAATAAGGCAAGAACACGGTGAATCAATTAACACATAGTAAATCAGGGAACCAAAGATTCAAAAATCAACAATGAACCCAGCCAGAAATAGGGGAGTCGAAAGGCTAAAGAAAGTTCTCAAACCAGCCAAGGAAAGAATCAATCAACCTTACACAAGGAAGCCTGAAATTAGTCTAAGATTGAAAGTTATTTTAGAGAGAACACCAACGTATATAAAGAGTGCACAACATTAGGCATGCGAGGTTAAACCAATTTGGAGATGAGAACCAGACAAAACACATAGCAGATAACCTTAGAAAAAACATTCAGAAAGCTCAAAAGAAACCAAGATTCCTGACATGCAAGTTCTAGAATGACACAAAAAGTCACAGAGATATGCAGACATACACAAACAGAAACAAAAGAAACCACAAGCGTTAAGACAAAGGTAGGCAAGAACATGATCAGCGAAACTTTTAGAAACAAAATTAAAGCACGATCCTGAACACATATAGCAAAAAGTAAGTCAATAACCTAGGCTAGCATGTGAACACAGAATGTAAAAGAATCTTTGTAAAAATCCGGTAAGAAACAAGAGAACAGCCTCGAACATAATAGGAAATAAAACAACAAGCATAAACACACATAAGGGAGAGTAAAATAATCAGAAAACACTTTAGGAGCCATTTTCAGAAAACCCTAAAATTGATTTGAACAGTTTTGAAAGAGGAAATTTGGGGAAAAACTCTAAAATGTTACCAACAGCATAGATCTAGAACAGATCTAAAAGAACAAACGAAAAGGAACCTCGAATAGGTTAGCGCTTCTGAGAACCCTAAAGGACGAGAAAGGCTTGGAAGTCACGAGAACGGATCTGAGTTGATAAGGTCGAATCCAGGCTCAATAGGCCAAGATACGCCGGAGCAAGGACAAAAACGGCCAAAGAATCCCGAATCGATCAAGGTCTGGATGAAGACCCTTGAGGTCTAGCCTCGAATCTTCAGTAGGTGGTGAGTAGAGGTCATCCATGTTTAGATTAGCCATGGATTCCGGTGATTTGAGGTCGAAGAGGGGATAGGCGGCTATTCGGGTTTCAGGTGGGTAAGAGCGTTTGAGAGAGACGGGGGATTAGAGGTGGCGGTCTTTGAGAAAATGGGGAGGGTTTGGGGATAGTTTGGAATTAAAAAGGAAAGGGGGAACAATGGTCGTTGGTCTTTTTAGATCAACGGCCAGGATTGTGGGTTAGGTCAGTTAAATGGGTATTGGGTCGGTTAAATGGGTATTGGGTCGGGTAATTGGGTTAAATTAGGTTAGGGAATTGGGCTCAGGTTTGGGGATGAGATTGGGCTCAATTCTGGTTAAAATTGAAATGCAAAAAGGGCTAGCTTTTAAATAGCCACTTTTCCCTTGTTTGTTTTATAAAATAGCAATAATGATTCTAAAAACAAATTACAAGTAATGGGTAAACAAATATTATATAAGCAATAGTTTTAAAATGTTGGGATTGATTTTATAATTATAAAATGCTATCAAATACGAAATAGGCTATAATTGCAATTATATGCAATTTAACTTTAAAAATGCCAAATGAATTTGTAAAAAATGTGCAAAAATCACCTTAATTATATTCTGGTGTAAATGTGAGAATGAAATAAATTATTCACCAAGAGTGATAGTTTTGGAAGTAATTACTGGATTTTGTTGTATCAAAATATGCAACAAATTGGTTTTAAAAATGCAAAAATTCTTGGGTGTGCTTATATATGCACCAATATGCTATTTGGAAAGATTTGGATATAAAAATACTTAGGGAAAAATTGGGTATCAACAGCTGCCCCTCTTTACCCGGGAAGGATGAAAGAGTTATCGGGTAAAGATATGATGGCCAATTTTGACCGAAAGCGGTGATTTGAAAATAATTTGACCGAGCTCTGGTCTCTGAGCTGCCTACATATCCCTGGTTTTACAGGAATCAGGTCGTATGTAGTTCAGGAACCATTGACGGAACATGCCGATGGCGATTCGGAAGGTCGAACACGATGTTTGGGGGAGGCAAGAGGTATTTTGAAGCTTGATCGGCGGCGGGAACTGGAGCGGGATCGCTCCTGCTGAGATGGCCGTTGCTAGCAGGTGTACCTGCAAGTGAGAAATATAGGCGTATATCGTGCATAAACTGAAACGTGATGCAAGTTCCCATTGGACCATTAATGCTGTCTTCGGACGGCTAGGATGACGTCCTCAGACCATGATGTCCTGGGCCATGAAGTGCAAAATTAAGGGATTCGCAGGCTATGAGATGACGTTCTCGGGCCATGATAATGGTGCCTCCGAACCATGATGCCTTTGAATAATGATGTGCAGTATATAAAGTGGGGTCCTCGGGCCATGGCATGGTGTTCTCGGGCTATGAGGATGATGCCTCCGAACGATGTCGCCTTTGGACAGATTGGCGATATTTCAGCACATGAAATGCAAGATTTGGCGGTATTTCAGCCGATGCAAAAGCGTAAATGGCGATATTTCAGCCGACGAAAATTTAAATAAAACAGGCGATGTTTCAGCCGATGTAAAAGTAAAATGGCGATGTTTCAGCCGAACAGAATTTAAATAGAAGTTTGGCGATATTTCAGCCGATTGCAAGACGTAAATAAAAGTGGCGATATTTCAGCCGATGTAAAAGTAGAACGACGATGTTTCAACCGATAGAGAATTTAAATAGTAGTTTGGCGATATGTCAGCCGATTGCAAGATGTAAATAAAAGTGGCGATATTTCAGCCATGCAAGTAGAGGTAGAGCTTAACCTCGGAAGGGATAAAGGTAGCCTTATGCAGATGATGCAGGATGGAGACAACGCTTAGTCTCGGAAGGTAGAAAGGTAGCATTATGCAATGCATGAAATGCAGATGGAGACAATGCTTAGTCTCGTAAGGCAGAAAAGTTGCCTTATGAAATGCAGAAAATACAGATGGAGACAACGCTTAGTCTTGGAAGGCAGAAAGGTAGCCTTATGCAATGCAGAAAATGCAGATGGAGACAACGCTTAATCTTGGAAGGAAGAAATGTAGCCTTATGCATGCACAAAATACAGATGGACACAACGCTTAGTCTCGAAAGGCAGAAAGGTAGCCTTATGCAATGCAGGAAATGCAGATGGAGATAACGCTTAGTCTCGGAAGGTAGAAAGGTAGCCTTATACAATGTAGGAAATGCAGATGGAGACAACGCTTAGTCTCAGAAGGCAGAAAGGTAGCTTTATGCAATGCAGGAAATGCAGATGGAGACAATGCTTAGTCTCGGAAGGCAGAAAGGTAGCCTTATGCAATGCAGATAGTGCGGATAGTAATAAAAGATTCTTAGCTGATTGCTGGTAACTGATTGTGATATTGCGGCTGCTGGGGAATATTCCGTGCGGATAGCAAATGCGAATAGGCGCGATGGTTCAATGCGATTGCGCAATATGTTTGTGACTCGGGTTCCTGCATCCAAAGAAAATTGTGAGTTTTGTAAAGGGGAAAGGTTAGTTCGTTTTCTCGTGGCTTCGGGCATCGCGTATCATTGGGGTAGCATTGCTAAACAGTAGCTATCATAGTTATGCATGATTTAACAAATATAACGTAAGTAAAAAAAAGTTTTGTTTAAATGAACCAACGACTGCAACGTGGTTCAAAGCATTGCAACCTCTCTTGCTTCGGAATTTTGAGGGTCCTCCTCAAAATTTTGCCCTAGTTTACTGGGCTGGCACTTCTGATTGCTGCGCTGAATGAATGAAAAAATCAACTTCGGAATTTTGAGAGTCCTCCTCAAAATTCTGCCCTAGTTTACTGAGGTGACATCCTTGGGGATGAGCGACTGAAGACCAACTTCGAAATTTTGAGGGTCCTTTTCAAAATTCTGCCCCAATTCCAAGAATATGGGGGAAATGGGATTTTTATTAAATTGTGACTCAACCCATAGGGCTGCCTATGTATCCTCTCTTAAACGGGAATCAGGTCAGGCGTAGTTCAAATTACATCATGAAGAGAAACAATATGATTACACATAGTATCGTTTCACTACATCTGAATTGATTGGCTTCGGCCAGACTTCTCCGTCCATTTCTGCAAGGATAAGGGCTCCTCCAGTTAGAACCCGGTGAACCATGTATTGACCTTTCCAGTTGGGAGAGAATTTCCCCTTGGATTCATCTTGATGCGGGAATATCTTCTTCAACACCAGCCGCCCCGGTGTGAACTTCCTTGGCTTAACTTTTTTGTTGAAGGCTCTGGACATTCTGTTCTGATACAACTGACTGTGGCAAGCTGCATTCATCCTTTTTCCATCTATAAGGGCTAACTGCTCGCAGCGACCTTTTACCCATTCTGCGTTGTCCAACTCTGCTTCTTGTATGATCCTCAAGGAAGGAATTTCTACCTCAGCTGGAATGACCGCCTCTGTACCATAAACTAGCATGTAGGGAGTTGCTCCGGTTGATGTGCGGGCCGTGGTGCGGTATCCCAGCAAGGCAAATGATAACTTCTCATGCCATTGTTTGTGACTTTCGACCATCTTCCTTAGTATCTTCTTGATATTCTTGTTGGCTGCCTCTACAGCTCCATTCATCTGAGGCCTGTAGGCTGTAGAGTTCTTGTGTTTGATCTTGAATACCTCACACATTGTCTTCATCAAATCGTTGTTGAGATTGGAACCATTATAAGTGATGATTGATTCTGGAATTTCGAATCAGCAAACAATCCGGTCACGGACGAAATCCGCCACAACTTTCTTAGTCACTTATTTGTATGACGCTGCCTCAACCATTTAGTAAAATAATCGATTGCCACTAGGATAAATCTATGCCCATTTGATGTGGCGGGCTCAATAGATCTAATGACATCCATTCCCCAGGCGGTGAATGGCCACGGTGAGCTTGTTGCAGTAAGCTCGTTTGGAGGCACCTTTATCATATATGCATGTATCTGATACCGATGGCACTTGCGAACGCACTAGATACAGTCTGTTTCCATAGTCATCCAAAAATACCTTGCTCGAAGTATCTTCTTTGCTAAGACAAAACCATTCATGTGCAGCCTGCATGTCCCTACGTGCACTTCGTCCAATAGTCTGGATGCTTCCTTTGCTTCTACACATCTTAGAAAACCCAAATCGGGAGTCCTCCTACACAAGATTCCTCCGCTGTGAAAGAAGTTGTTGGATAATCTCCGAAGTGTGCGTTTCTGAGTAGCGTTGGCAAGTTCTGGATACTCCCTTACGGTCAAGTACCTTCTGATGTCGTGGAACCATGGTTTTGCGTTTGCTTCTTCCTCAACGTGAGCATAATAAGCTGGCTGATCATAAATCCTTACTGGGATGGGATAAATGAAATTCGTATCTAGATGCTGGATCATGGATGATAAAGTAGCTAATGCATCAGGGAACTCGTTTTGGACCCTATGGACATGCTAAAAATCCGTCTTTGTGAATCTTTTCCTCAACTCCTATATGCGATGAAAATAGGGAAGTATCTTGGAGATTTTGGTGGCCCATTCTTCTCGAACTTGATGTATGAGCAGGTCTGAGTCCCCGATTACTAGCAACTCTTGAATGTTCATGTCAATGGCCATCTTGAGTCCCATGATGCAAGCTTCGTATTCAGCCATGTTGTTTGTGCAAGGGAACCTGAGCTTGGCGGATACCGGGTAATGGTGGCCGATTTCTGATACTAGGACTGCCCCTATGACAACTCCTTTGAAATTTGCAACTCCGTCAAAAAATAGCCTAAAACTATTGTAGGATTCTGCAATATCTTCTCCTACAAAGGACACTTCTTCTCAGGAAAATACATTTTCAGTGGTTCATATTCTCATTCAATGGGATTATCAGCAAGGTGATCTGCTATGGCTTGACCCTTGATTGCTTTCTGAGTCACGTAAACAATGTTGAACTCACTCAACAAGATTTGCCAATTGGCGAGCTTGCCAGTGGGTATGGGCTTCTGGGAGATATATTTCAGCGGGTCCATCCTGGATATGAGATAGGTAGTGTAGGCACATAAATAATGCCTTAATTTCTGAGCTACCCAAGTCAGAGCACAACAGGTGCGCTCTAATAGAGAATACCGGGCCTCGTACGGGGTGAACTTCTTGGTGATATAATAGATGGCTTGCTCCTTTCTCCCCGTTTCATCATGTTGTCCCAGAACACAACCGAATGCTCCATCCAATACTGCAAGGTAAAGCAATAGAGGTCATCCTGGCTCGGGAGGAACCAATACTGGCGGCGTTGACAGGTATTCCTTGATTCTGTCAAAGGCTTTCTAACAATCGTTGGTCCATCTTGTAGCAACGTCTTTCGTTAGCATTTTAAAGATGGGTTCACAAATGACTATAGACTGAGCTATGAACCTGCTGATATAGTTGAGTCTTCCCAAGAAACTCATCATGTCCTTCTTGTTCTTTGGCGGTGGCAATTCTTGAATGGCTTTGACCTTTGACGGGTCCAATTCTATCCCTCGATGGCTCACGATGAAACCCAGTAGTTTTCTGATAGAAACCCCGAATGCACACTTAGAGGGATTCAGTTTCAGGTTATACCTTCTCAGTCTGTTGAAGAACTTTCTCAGGTCTTCCATATGATCAGTGGCTTTCTTGGATTTGATGATGACGTCGTCTACATATACCTCGATCTCTTTGTATATCATGTCGTGAAATATAGTAGTCATGGCTCTCATATAGGTGGCGCCCGCATTCTTCAATCCAAATGGCATCATTTTATAACAATACATTCCCCACGGCGTGATGAAAGCCGTTTTCTCTGCATCTTCCTCATCCATCCATATCTGATGATACCCAGCAAAACAATCAACAAAAGACTTCAACTCATGCTTGGCGCAGTTGTCGATAAGAATGTGTATGTTTGGCAAGGGGAAGTCATCTTTGGGACTGGCCCGGTTGAGATCCCAGTAGTCGACACAGATTCTAACTTTCGCATCCTTCTTTGGTACTGGCACGATGTTGGCTAACCATGTTGGATAATCTACCACTTTGAGAACCTTAGCTTTGACTTTCTTAGTAACCTCTTCTTTGATTTTCAAACCCATGTCGGGCTTGAATTTCCTGAGCTTCTGCTTTACCGATGGACATGCTGGATCTATTGGCAACTTATGAGCTACAATGGACGTGCTGAGACCAGTCATATCATCATACGACCAAGCAAATATGTCCTCATATTCTTTCAAAAGTTTCGCATATTCTTCCTTCTCTGATGGCGACAAGTGAACACTGATGCGAGTTTCTTTGACATTCTCTGTATCTCCCAAATTAATGACCTTAGTTTCTTCCAAGTTGGACTTAGATCTATTCTCAAAATTCTCAACCTCTCTAACGACCTCTTCAGGTATTTCATCTCCTTCTGAGTCTATGTCCTTTTGTTGCGTTGTTTCTTTGCAAGTCACATTCGTTGGTTCATCGTCAAGATAAGTTGTAGTAATGATGTATAAAATAGAGTAAATGATAGAAAAATAATAAGCGAGATATATATATGATAAACTGAAATGCTTTGATTAAATCCATAATTGTTTGAAACACCAGAGCTCTTTTCGAAATAAAAGACAATGCGGAAAGAAAAATCAACTAGTAAAGTAAGCTAAAAAGATGAGATACATGGTGCTTTTGTTTAGCCTTGCTACCCCGAAGCCTTCCGAGCCCTGACAGTCCTAATTGACCAATTGCTGAGGTGGTCTCCCCTATTCACAGCTTGTATGGAAGGGCCTTCCTCCCTCCCCTCCTCGAAAAGAACACAACAGTCCATGTCATCATCCTCAGGAACAAATTCTTCATGGCTGCCAACGCCTCATCTTCTTCTGACCCACATATAGTATCTGCCGATTGGAAAGTCTGCTCCAGGCTAGGTATCGGAAACTCCAATGGATAGTAGTGGCCGCGCTATGGTGGCGACCAGTTCTGGAACTCCTCCCAAGTATAGCCGTACCCTAAGCCAAAGGTAGTGCCATGCTTCTTCAGTTTGATGGGTTTAGTATATCCCCTGCAGATTTTTACCGAGTTCCTTTCCAGGCTCGTACCCACACCAATTCAGGATACTTTTGATCTTGTTATCCCACCACTTATCTTTGTCTACAGCGTTGACCCTTTCGATGCGGTGGTGTGTCTCTCTGCCTATTCTCCTTCTGCCGCCGATCATTGGGATGGTCTGGCGACTATATATGAGGTTACTACCATCGCCATGAATGATCACTTCTTGGTGATTCTATTCGAACTTTACCGCCTGATGTAGGGTTGATGCTACGGCTCCGGTAGTGTGGATCCAGGGGCGTCCTAACAGCAAGTTGTAGGATGCCGGGACGTCTATCACATGGAAATCGACGTCGAACCATGTTGGCCCCATTTGCAAGCACAGGTTGTTTTCTCCAATAGTAGATCTCTAGGACCCATCGAAGGCTTTGACATTGATAGCCTCGTGTTTGATCTCGTGTAGGCCTTTCACCAAAGTTCTGAGAGTTACAAACAGACAGATGTTGAGGCTCGATCCCCCATCGATCAGAACCCTGGTGATGAAATAATCTTCGCACTGCACGGTGATGTGCAGTGCCTTGTTGTGGCTCAAACCTTCTAGCGGCAACTCATCTTCGTGGAAGGTTTTTTGTGGCTCCCCAGCACTTGTCCCACCATATTCTCCATTTCACCCCCGATGATATTGTTGGGCATGTGAGCGCGTGATTTTTACCCTATATGAGAATTACTCCCCAAAAATATAAAATAAAATAGTTTTTGTTTGTTTGCAATTGTCGTGAATTTTGGGTTATTTTTCTTGTATTTTTTGCATTCGTTCGTGCATGTTTATTTGTTAAAATAATAAAAGATAAAAAAATATGTCGCATTTGCATTTAGGAGTTGATTCTACAATTAGGAGTAAGTAAGTGGTTGTTTTACAAAAATGAAAAGAAATCAAAAAATAACGTACTTTGCATTTTAGTGTTTAAGTGTCCAAATTGTGTGATTTTCTTTTTTAGTCTTGTGTGATAGTTATTCTTAAGAGTTATTTAGTATTTTCAGGTTAATAATTGTTTTACAAGTTAATCTAAGATCTTTGGTTTTAAAATTAGGAAATAAAAGGAAAGAAAAGAGGACAAAAAAATAGAAGGAAATTCGGATTGGGCTATCTTTCAAATTAAACAAACTAGGCCAAAAACACCCACTCCCCAAATCGGTCCAACCCGAACCGCCCCAGCACACAACCAAACGACCCCCCTCTCATTTTTCATTTTCATTTCCCTAACCCTAAATCAAAAGAAACCCTCCACCCTTCTCGTCCTCTTCGGGAATGACCCCCCCCCCCCCCCCCCCCCCC
>MU718536.1:7168-25104 GCA_026770625.1 Nicotiana glauca
AATTCAAGTAATTTATTCTGCAATTAAATTCTAAGCTAATACGCGAAATTATGTAAAATAACCAAAATACCCCTCGAGCCCCACATCTCAGAGCCGGGTAAAATTTATATTTCCAGAAACCTCGCACTCTCACGAGTCTAACCATACTAAATTTATAAAATTTCCATATCATTTCGACCTTCAAATCAGTGATTCTAACCAAGAGGGTTTTCTACCTCCTTTCAATAAAATTCTCAGATTAAACACCAAAACTTGTAATAGATTCGAGTTATATAACTAAAATTGAGTTAAGAACACTTACCCGTTGTTATCCAAGAAATTCTATCCAAAAATCGCCCAAACCGAGCTCCAAATCGTTAAAAATGGGAAATGGGAACGAAGTCCCATTTCCATAACTTAAACATTCTGTCCAGGCCATTTTTCGCTTCTGCGGTCCAGGGGCCGCTTCTACGGTCCCGCTTTTGCGGTGAGAATCACCGCTTTTACGGTCGAACTTAAAAATGCCCGGGTCCGCTTTTGCAGACTAAAAACCGCACCTGTGGTTTCGCTTACGCGGAAAAAGGACCGCTTCTGCGGTTCTCCTAATGTGGCGCCAAAACCGCTTATGCGGTCTTCCTGTCGCAGAAGCGACTCCGCTTCTACGGAACAAGGATCCACTTTTGCAATTCCTGACCCAATCCCCACTTCCGCTTCTGCGGCTCCAAAACCGCAGAAGCGAAAATACCAGAAGCAGCAGGCCTAAAATCTTCATAAGTCCAAAAATTCCCCGTTTAGCTACCCGAAATCATCCCGAGACCCCCGGGATCTCAACCAAAAGCACCAATACCACCTAATACCTTATTCAAACTTTTACCAATCCTTAAATCACCCAAAACAACGCCGGAAACACGAATTAATCAAAGATTCAAGCCTATGAACTTCAAATTCTAACCAAACACACTTTCGATCAAAAACATATCCAAACCTTGTCCGAATGACCTGAAATTTTGCGCACGCATCCCAAATGACATGACGGAGCTACAGAAACTTCCGAAATTCAAATCCGATCCTCGGATCAAAAACTCACTATCGGACCGGAAACTTCAAAAATTCAAACTTCGGCATTTCAAGCCTAAAAGGGCTACGGACCTCCAAATAACATTCCGAACATGCTCCCAACCCCGAAATCACCTAACGGAGCTAACGGAACCATCAGATTTCCATTCCGAGGTTGTCTTCATACTATTCCGAATACAGACCATTTTTTAACTCTTAAGCTCTCATTTAAGGACTAAGTGTCCCAAAACACTCCGAATCCTAGAACCGAACGTCCCGGCAAACCAAAATAGTAGAAATGAACTTAGGGAAAGCAGTTAATGGAGGTTCGGGGCATAAATTCCAAAAACGACCAGCCGGGTCGTTACAATTATAATGTTGAAGTTCATCACAAACAGAACAAAATTTTAGCTTATATAACTGAAGTTCATCGCAAACAGAACAAAACTTCAGCTCAAAAACATGTTGTAATTTTACAAAAACATAACCAATAAAACTTCAGCTCAAAACTTACAGAACATATTGTGTTGACTAATTCATTGTCAAACGCCTTTGTAGAACGACTCTAGGTACGTGATGATTCGCCAATAACAGGAGTTTGATTCGTTTTTTCTGATCGACTCCGACTACGTAGTGATTTGCCAATAACAGGAGTTCGATATGCTTATTTTGATCGACTCCGACTACTTGGTGATTCACCAATTGAAGGAACCACATTAAGAACCTTTGAACGAATCCGGCTGCATGGTAATTGTCCAATTAAAGACATTGAATTTAATTCCTCTTCTGTAGGAATTATATCCAATACCCTAAACGTGCGATATCTCTATTTAATACAAAAAGTTGAATTATGAAGAAAAAAACAACTAATACGTCAACATATTAACACAAAGACAAAAATAAACAACATTAACTTATATCATGATTATAGAAGTAATTATTAAAAAATTCGTTATATTTAGGCTCTCCCACACATACATAGCGTAACATCCTTGGAACCTGAGGGGTATCAAGGTACTCATCCTCTTTTAAATACTTCTCCCGAATATTTGGGAAGCGCTCATAGAACCAAGCACATAACGGATATGGAAACCACCAACTTTATACTCAGTTGAATGAAATTTGTTCTGATTGTCCGATGCACATTTCAGTGCGTAAATGAGCTTCTCATAACACACATTACCCCAAGGATGTGCCTTATCATCTTCAACAATAGCTGCATACTCCTCCAGTACAGTTGATTCAGTCTTTTTTTCAAACAAAATAGACTCAACAACATGAATTTCCATAAGTTTCACAACATCTTCATCACTCTCGCATACGTGTCTAAAATTCACAGCATTCTTTGGAACTGCACCCCGAGTCATAAAATATCGAATATCCTTCAAGGTTACACCCTTAGACTTCCCAAAATAGCACTTCAGAATATTGCTCTCTCGATTAATTGGTTTTTCAACATTATGTACTGTGATCTGCAAACAACACATAATGTGAAAGTCTTCAAGGGTGAAGCATACATCATGGCCAAAAATCTTGAAATTAATGGAGTCTCGATCATTGGTGAATATTCGAGAAAGACACAAATAATGAACCAACTTCATGTTGCATTTGAAATTCTCCATAGCCATAATATATCGAAATGTACCATTATTAAGCTTATCCAGTTGTGCAGGAGTCAAGAAACTTGCAATTAAACTCTTCAAATCGTGGTTCCCCTTCCAGTAACCCTTACAGTTAAACCAAACTCGAAACTCATAATATCTATCCCCTGGTTTTGAAGGTGGAGCAGCAGGGACGAAAGGACTTGTGGGTATTATATGTTGTTTAGGTGCTTTAGTTTTACGTGCTTTAGCTGCTTTAGGATCTTTAGCTATTTAGGATTTATAGGTGATTTGGATTTTGTAAATGCCACCTGTTAAAAAAAGTTAAAAGATACAAAAATAACATCAGAACATTATCAAAAAAATAAGTTAAAACTTCAGCTCTAAAAAGGCTGAAAGTTCAGCAAATATACAACAACTATATTTTTTACAAAAAACATAACACAAATTCAACTCCAAAATAATGCTGAAGTTCATAAAAAATATAACAAAAACACAAACCACGAAATTAAACTTCAGCTCCTAAAACTACGGTATCATTGAAGTATTATAAACTTCACACTGAAGAATTTTTGCGTCTCCAAAAATCACTGAAGAATTTATAGAATTTTCATCAAAAATACAAACACACGTTCTAAAAAACTAAAAGCACAATCGTAAAAGTAAAACTAACGCACTTATCAAAGTAAACCCTATCAAAATCAAAATCAGAAATTAAAAACTTCACACTGAAGAATTTTGGCGTATCCAAAAATCACTGAAGAATTTATAGAATTTTCATCAAAAATACAAACACACGTTCTAAAAAACTAAAAGCACAATCGTAAAAGTAAAACTAATGCACTTATCAAAGTAAACCCTATCAAAATCAAAATCAGAAATTAAACCGTAAAATTTAATACTAAAATAAAACCCAGAAAGTTAATGCAATGTATCTGTGATTATACGTAATGTTATTGGGGAAAAAATAGTTGAAAATTAAAAAACAACGACGAAAACCGTTTGATTTCAGAGAAGAACAAATAAAAAAATGCGAATAACGGGAGAGAGAGACAGAGATAGCAAAGGACTAGCGCATACTTGGAAAGAAAGTCTCGTAATAGAGAAGGGCAAATAGTCTTTTTAAAATGCTTTTAACAAAAAAAACAGAAAGGGTGCAAACAGAAAAATAAAGCGGCTACAGGTTAAAGGGGCGACCAAATAGGGCGCCCCATGCAATTTTTACTAGAGTAATTTGAATTGCGGTCTCATAATACTACTGCTACGTTTTAATCAATCGAGTAAGTAATTAATAGCCTGTTTGGCCAAGCTTTTTTTGGGCCAAAAGTGTTAAAATTGAGGTTTTTGGCCAAAAATTGAGGTGTTTGGCCAAGCTTTTGGAAGAAAAAAAAGTGCTTTTGAGGAGCAGCAGAAGCAGTTTTTGAGAAGCAGAAAAAAGTAGCTTCTCTCCAAAAGCACTTTTATGAGAAGCGCTTTTGAGAAAAATACACATAAAAGCAGTTTTCAAAAGCTTGGTCAAATACTAATTACTACTCAAAAGTATTTTTCAAATTAATTAGGCAAACACAAACTGATTCTCACCAAAAATACTTTTTTTTTTTAAAATTAATTTTGAGAAAAACACTTCTCAAGAATAAACTGGTTTTAGAAGTTTGATCAAACAGGCTATAAGTAATTAACGCCTAATGGGAGTATTGGAAGTAAAAATAGCACGGTATAGCTAGTTTTCGGACTGGTCAATCAAAAATAGCCAGCGTTTACCAAGTCAATGAAAAATAGCCACTGTTTTGCTGCAATAGAGACCGGTCCAGCATAATATACTGGAGTTCGGTGCACTTGTATATGAACTCCAACATATTATGCTGAACCGGTATACTTTGCTGCCTCCAGTATAATATACTGGAGACTGGAGCACTGGTGCTCCAAACTCCAGTATATTATACTGGACCATTATACTTGCTGGAACTCCAGTATATTATGTTGGAGTTCTAGTGTATTTATGCTGGAACTCCATCATATTATGCTGGAGTTCCAGCATAGTATCTTGGAACTCCAGTATAATATGCTGGAGTTCAAGTAAACTTATGCTGGAACTCCAGCATAATATACTGTAGTATTTTCCGGATTTTGAAGAGTGTTTTCGCTCAAATTTATCTTTACATAAAAAGTGGCTAAATTTCGATTACTTTTGAAATTAGGCTATTTTTCAACGACCAGTTGTAAATATGGCTATTTTAAAAAATCTCCCGTATTGGAAGGTTTAGAGGTGTGTTAGGTAGAGGGGCTTCGCCGCCCGGATGTTGTTGAACGAACACCTGGTGGAGGTAGAGCCAGATTTGCGATTGGACCACTCTTGAGTGAGTGGGTAGCTGGTCCTTTTCCAATGGGCTTAACCCCTGAAAGTCCTAAAGGGCCAATCCCTACATACCACAAATAGAAAAAATTGTGTAGTAGAGTATAATATGGTAGTGGTTAGGAAAGAAGGGAAAAGAGTGGCAATCCATGCCTTTGAAGGTTTTTGTCCCTTTTTTTCCATGCCCTTTTGAAGTTGTAAATGAACACCTTAACAAATAATACGAGATGGAAGTAAAAGAAAAGGCCCAATAATAAGAGAAGTGAAAGGTCCTTGGTGACATTTAGACGCTATAGCATAAGATTGCAACGAGGAAGTTCTTATTCTTCCACAAAGACCAAAAGAATCAATTACATAGTATCTTGAAGCACGTAACCAGAGTTGGAGTCAGAATTTTAAGCTTATGGATTTGGAATTTTAATAGCCTTAAGTTACTAGGTTCTAAATTAATTTGTGTCACTCAGGATAAATAACCCAATATTCAACCAAAGTATACCATTCAATATTTTTGGACCATGGGTGCCAACAAATAATATTATACTAATGCTAAAAAATACGTACATAAAATACCCCGTTTGACGGTTACATGCCCCATGATTGGAGCTATAAGCCCCTGTACAGAACTATGGTAACGAAGAAATGCTAACTAAATAATATTAGGACAAAATGTATATTTTCGTCGTTCCTAAAATAAAAGCCGATAAAATATATATCTTGTGTATAGATGTGTATTACATAAAATATATATACTGACATGCAAAAAGGGAAGCTTGGGACCCAATAAATACAAAATTGGTCGGAAGGCCAAAACTAATTGCATTCACTACATAAAGTGTATATATATATATATATATTAATGATGTGGAATGGCCCAACGAAAAATATTAATGATGAAGGCACTAACTTTTGTTCTTCTTAACCCATATTTTTGAAGTTAAAGATCTTAGCTAATACTATTATTAGTTAGTAATAAAGTTGCAAAATGCAAGAGGATCAAGCTATGGATTGCAGGAGTCATATGAGCTTTAGGCCTTCATAATTCAATGGGAACCCAGCTGCCGAAGCCCAAATAAATGATGTGTCAAAAAGGCAAAAGAAGAACTGTAAACATAAGAAATGAGAATTCAAGCTAATTTCTTTGACATCCAAGTAAAGATAACATAGCTCAAACTTATTTAAGGAAAATTAATTTCATTTTCCCTTGTGGTTTTTTAGTGTCCAAACGACAAGAGTCATTCATTTTACCTTTCTCTTTCCGCTGTTGCCTTCTTTTTTTGGTGTCCACAAATGGACTAATTGGTCTCAGGCACAATGTCTGAACCTCATAAGAAGTAAAGGCAAAAAAATATTGAACGCCTTATATTGTTATCCAACAATTTTGGGCTCCATTTGGCTTTTATTGGGGGGAAAACTTAAATTTTTCAGTGTATGTATTAATTTGGGAATATGGACCACTTAATTTTGATTTTTTCTGCAGAAGTGGGGAAAACAAAGATTGATGGGTTCCAATTGAAAGGGAGATTTTGGGTTGACCCATGAAATGTATGGATTCTATATACTCTGGTCACCATGATAGCAATATGCATATACTAGTCGATTACATCCAACTCAAACAATATGACAAATTATGTAGTAGGAATTCCAAGATTTTGGGCTAATAATTGACTGCTTTGACTGCATTTGAATGTTAAATGCATAACCGTTATGCTTTGAGAATCCTTAGTAATCTGGTTGTGACGCTTAGGCTCAATGTTTGACTCTAATATAAATACCTTAAATCGTAAATTTTTAAATTTGTTTGACTGCTTTGACTGGAGTGTCGTGATAAAATCAATCCTGAGTGAGTTATGTGCCATGTCTGTGTGAAGTTTGTATGTATTTAGTGCATAACATTTGATGTCTAGAACTTGCCCCGCGTGTTTGCAAAGCGAACTAGTAGTTTTGTTTAGTCTTGAAAGTGATATAGGCGTTTCTTTATTGAGCCAGATATGTATATTTTACCCGCCTAATTGTTATGTATAGTAGTTAACCCCTTTGAGCCTGTAATCCTGTTTCTTTGGCAACCACATTACAAGCCTTACCCAATTGTTTGAATTAACCATCTAGTTGAACCTTTTCACCTCTCATGAGCACTTGAATTATTACGAACTGTGTAAAAGTTAAAGTGTGGAGTGATTGATTTGGCTTTTGAGTGGAACTAATAAAATAAGGAAAAAGGTGCACTTTGTTGGAAAAAATAACAAAAGCCACTTGAATTGAAAAAGAAAAGAAAAAAATAGTTGTATTGTATGCAAATATTCATTGACAAGTGGTAACTCTTGACGTAATTGTGCTTAAATATTTTGGGAGTTGATGTATATCGATGTGAAAGTGGAGTCATGGTTTGCCATAAGTATAGGCTTGAATGTTAAAGTATATGTATTAAAGTTCTTAGGGAGGTGTAGTCACTTTTATATCTAAATGTATCCTACCCGACCCGCAGTCTACATTACAACCAATTAAAGTCCTACTTGATCCTAGACTGAATGAGCTCGATTAGTAGAGTAGTACACTACGGGCAAGCCTATAATGCATCTTTTGTAGCATATGAATGTTATTTCTGAGAGTGAGTGAATTCTTTATATCTTGAGTTCCTAATTGTTCTTAAACTTTATTGTGTGTGGAACTACTCTCTTTTGTTGTGTGATGGCACGTGATTCATGAAGGAAAGGTAATGTCACCGACCTCCACATTAGAGTAAGTGAGTGAGTTATAAATAATGAATGGTACTTGCGAGTCAAATTTTGAGGTGAACATGTTACACTTTTATGCTTAGTCTATTTTAAATATCCTTGGTGTGATGAGTTAGGAGAATTATTTAAAAATATCGTGTCTATATAAAGTGTAGTTTGATTGCTCGAGGACGAGCAATGGTTTATGTGTGGGGTGTTGATTATAAGCTATAATTGCGTATTTTAGTCGCTTATTACACTCTAATTTACTGCACTTTAATTGAGTTTGAGATGTACTCGCTAGTGTTTTATACTAATTGTGTGTTTTATGCCTTATAAGAGTGATTTCGAGCTATGCGGATGTTATGGAATGAATTAAAGTGATTTGGAACTTTGAAGTCTGAATAAAACCCCAAGGAATTAAGTCGGGATCGTGTTCGGGGATCAACGGATGATAGTTAAGAACGAACGAAGAATCGAGAAGGCATATTGCACACTGTCTAGTAAATACACATAACTTTTCGCTCAGAACTCCATTGGGCTCCAAAATATATAGTTGGAAAGATAATTCAAAGGGCTACAACTTTCATGTTTTACGTTTTTTAAATTCCCAACAGAACATGGTGAAAAGTGTGCGGCCGCGCACTAGCTATGCATGTCAGGCAGAAAACTGGTCAAAATGCGCTGTCAATCTGCGGCCGCGCACGTCTTGTCCGAGAAAAGTGTCCTTTTTTGCGTAGAAGAAGGTGTAATTATTTGGGTCCGGCCCTACTTGGTATATATACATGGAAAAATAGTATTTTGAGGATTTTTGACATAATTTAGACCTAAGGAGGCTAAGGAGACGAGAGATTCGACCTATGGAGGCAAAAATACACTAGGAGCAAGGCAGAGAATTCTTCTACGAGTTTTTCACTTTCTTCTTCCTATTATCACTATTAGTTATGAATTCTAGTATTGTAGTTATACATACTATTATGAATAGCTAATTTTTTATCTAGGGTTTTGATGGAATCTATTAGAGGTTGATTTTCCTATTAAGTTAATATAGATTTGTTGTAGCTTTTTCTCTAATTGTTCAACTACATTTATATTGTGGTTGGTTGAAGATCTCTCAATCGACTGTAACCTATTTAATGTGTATTATTCGGGAGAGAGTGCATATTTAGATAGTTATTGAACAATATCACTTCTAACGTATATGAGAGGTCAATACGGAGTGTTTCAAGGAGGGATTGGGGATAACGAAACCTTGGTGCGATCCGAGTGAGCCGTACTTAATGCCAACTAGCATAATTCAGGAGAATATGTCTAGTAAATTATGGTAGTTACTCAGGAGAGAATTACAACACTCAGAGCGCTCATGATCGATAGAGAAGACTTAGGCAAATTTATAGAAAATGTAGCGAAAAGGATTCCGGCAATAGGGGAAATCATAATTCTAGACCTCCGTAATTTTGTCTCCGATCCTTATCCTTATTAATTAATAGTTTACTACTTTCTAGTATTTGTTAGTTAATTAGATAAAAATAAATATTATAATCTTTATAATTAGGAAATTGCTTGGACTTGTGTTTCTTAGCGATATTGAACAACTATAGCTAAGTCTTAGTTCTCTCTGGGATTCGACTCTGTACTTGTTAACCGGAATATATTTGCAGCGACCACTTAGTCTTTTTTATAAGGCATAGTTTAGGCGTGATCATTTATCTAAATTATCGATCAGAGTCACTATTTGCTTTTTCTAATTGATATATTGTCACGACCCAAAAATCCCTCCGAAGGAGTCGTGATGGCACCTAGTCTCTAAACTAGGTAAGCCTAACAATAACTAAGATAACATTTATATTTGCTAACTTTAATCTGAATAACTCTTAACAATTTACAATTCCCAAAACCGGTGGTACAAGTCACAAGCATTTCTAAGAGAAGTTATATAAGATAAATACATCGCTGCTCTGAAACAAAAGGAACAAATAAAAATAAGTACAAATGAAGTTGACTCCGAGGCCTGCGAACGCTGTAGCAGGTTTACCTTGAGTCTCCACCGAAATGACCCACACAACTACTACCGATCAAATACTTGAATATGTACACAAAAATGTATAAAAGTATAGTATGAGCACACCAGGGCAGTGCCCATTAAGTATAAAGACTAACCTCTATGGGGTAGTGACGAGGAACAGTCCTGACACCTACTAGTCAAATAAATTGAACAGGATTTGATAATAAACTATCAATCTAAAAATGATATAGTAATATCAACAGAAGGGAAAGAACAAACTACAATCCGTAGAAATAATAAAGAGAAATACGGGTGGAAACGAAGATAACCAGATAAATTAACACCAACATAGCTGGGACACAGACAAGTAAAGAAAAATGTACTCAAACAAGGAAGACGATGCTAGCTCAACAAATTATATCGTTTCTGATGCACAATTTTCAGCCATCTCAAACTCGATGTCTCATATCATAACCTCAATTACCAAACTTTTAGCACATTCGGCACCTCGTGCCCACATATTTCTATCTCACTTTACACAACAACGTTCTCATGTTACTCGGTTCATAGGGTCTATAACCAATACAATTAAGATGTTCAAGGAGTTTGATTTACATAACATAGGTGGAGTACAGCTTCTACACCAATTAGGAACTCAGTAAGAAAAGATGAATATATTTTTAGAAATTATTTAAATAAAGAAAGTACTATTTCAATTAAAGTACAACATCGAATGAAATATTACCTTTAACAAGAATTTTAATAAATTATCTTAGTAGAAATTCCATTTTTAAGTACAATACAACCTCAGACGGTTTAAGAAAATTTAATTTAGTAACTAAATGAATTGAAGATGAAACAATTATTGAAATTTGAAGTATTAAAAAATATGTATATAAATATGGCAAAGTATTGAAAATATGATGGGGGACAAAGGATCACATCGGTAAAGGAATCTGAATAGTTAAAATACTTGAATTGGTAACAATAAATAAACATAGCAAACAGAAAGTGCACGGCACCAAAATTCAATTACTAACAAGGATAAGAAAAACAAACATAGAATTTCTTTCATTTCATATCTTGCTGCAGGCGTGCAACCCGATCCCATTTCATATCACGTTGTAGGCATGCAACCCGCTCCCGTTTCATATATCTCGTTGCAGGCGTGCCACCCACTCCTGTTTTATATATCTCGTTGCTGGCGTGCAACACGCCTGTTAGAAACTATGCATCCATTAGACTGTATAGAGAACCAGGTTCTCTTTGAGGTTCCACTGAAGATACTGATGAGCCGAACTATCTAGCGATCTGGTCCTATATCAGTTTGGTACAGCGCTAACTACTGAACAAGTATGTAAATGATACACGTGATAAGTTCCCATTGTATAGAGAACCATATTCTCTATAGGTTCCCACTGTAAGCTACAAACTGTAAAATCAACCAGTATAGGGAATCAGGTTCTCTAATTGTTCTCGCAGTAGCTCGGAAGTAAGTAAAGAATACAGAGAATTTTTACGTGAAAAAATCCCAACTCAAGGGGACAAAAATCACGACCTACACTTGTAGGCTTTCAACTTCACTAACTTGTAAACCCCTATTACAATACACTTTGTAATAATTCTATTACAAAAAATTCAACTAACTTATGATACTCTTACCACAAGCCACTTTGTGACTCCTTAGTTACAAAGAATTTAACTAACTTGTGATGTTCTCACCGTAAGCCACTTTGTCACTCTACTGTAACAAATGATTTTCACTCTAACTTGTAATAACACTATTATAAGCCACTTTGTAACTCTCTAGTTACAAAGACTTTACAACTTGACTAGCTCTAGCCAAGATACAAACTTAGAGGGTTTGTGATTTTGAGTTTCCTAAAAAACAACTTCTAAGAAAGCTATATAGAAGCTACAATGAAGAACAAATAACAAAGACTTAACAAACCTAAGGACTTAAGATATCTTCGATCTTGGATCAGGTCCTTGAGGTTGAAGCAGCTTTGTTCTTGAGAGAGGTTGTTCTTGCACTTGAGAGAGTATTTCTGTTTATGATTTTGCAAGTCTTGGAAGGGGAGGACTTGTGTCTTGCACCAGGTTTATGTTACAAAAGACATCACCTTAGTGATGTCAATTCATAATGGTGATGTCCAATCTTGGTTAGTACATGCCCCTTCTCAATGGGAAGTGACTGATGCACTGTCTGCAGAACTGTTGCGTGTACAGTTGCAGGCAGTCACTTTCTGCAGTTGCCTTCCAACTGTACTGTTGACTTATTCTTCTATCAGGGGAACACTAAGGTATCAGGTGTCTAATCTGTTTCCTGTGAATCTAAAGACACACTTCCTAGATTATCTTGAGTTGATTAAGTTGAATGATTGTACCAAGCATGCTTCAGGTCCTTCATCTAGTTCTCTCATGAAGTAAGGTGTTTTTACCTTCCTTGATTGTGTTTATGCATTTGTGACATCACTTACAATAATGTAAGCAAGGTAGGTAAAGAGCCTTCCACAGAAAGTTGACTGTTGCGCTGTTCCTGTGCAGTAGCGTGTGCAGGCAGCAACTTTCCTGCTGGAGAGTTAACTTCATCCAGTCTCCTCGGGAACTGGTAGGTACCTGTTCCCTCAGCTGTTCCTTCTACTCTTCTTCACTTGAGTCATTGTTGTCAGCTTTGAGTACCAGGTTCTTTTATTTCTTTGGTTTTCTTCTTTCACTGTCTATCTTCCTCTTCATCTCATAGGTTTTCAGATTTCCAACCAGCTCTACTATGGCCAGCTCCTGCAGGTCCTTTGATTCAGTAATAGCATTCACCTTGCTTTCTCAAGGGCTAGATCCAACCCAGGAACTTTGTGATCTCAAGGTCTTGTAGATGTGTAGCAGGTTCCTTATTTGGTTCTGATTGGTAAGTTTGTTAGATCATCAAAACATATAGTAAAGTACTTGTGCCTAAGGTACTTGTAACCTATCACTGTTCTCATTTCATATATCTCGTTGCAGGCGTGCAACCCGATCCCATTTGATCATATATCTTGTTGCAGGCGTGCAACCCGATCCTATTTCATATATCTCATTGCAGGCGCGCAACCCGATCACATTTCATATATCTTGTTGCAGGCGTGCAACTCGCTCCCATTTACAAATCATCATCAATCATAAGAGAATCCCGGCAAGGGAACAGGAGTATAACAACAACATCCCAGCAAGGAAGACAATATCATAAACAATAATATCCCGACAAGGGAGACAATATCATAAACAATAACATCCCGGCAAGGGAATAATAGTATAACAATAATATCCCAGCAAAGGAAACAATATCATAAGCAATAACGTCCCGGCAAGGGAATCAACAAGCACATAATAAGAGTCACGAAAAAACCAAGAGTATGATAACCTCAGCAAAACAACAAGACATAATAAGCACGTGATACTACACCGGTAGCCACAACAATTGGACATATAACATATTTGCACGAAGTCGTAGTAGAACTCACAATAAAGAAGTATCAAAACAAAAGGAAGGCAATCACTTCAATTAAGACAATTAAGGGTCAATGTAGCACGTGAGAATTAAAGGAAAGCTAACAACATTATATGGAGCATATAGAAGCAAGTTAAGCAATTAGGAAACCCAATCATAACAGGTTACTTTCCATATAAGGACCTAAGAACCCTAGAGGCAAATTTCTCACAAATAAGTCCGAGCACACGCTCGTCACCTCGCATGCATGGACTACAATTAGCATATAAGACTCAATTTCTAAGGGGAAGTCCCCCACACAAGGTTAGGCAAGATACTTACCTCAAACCGGCTCAAAATCAACCCGAAATCACGTTCTTTCCATGAGTACTCAATTCCAAATGGCCTAAATCTATCCAATTCAATTGCATAATGTAAATAATACTCCAAGTAACTGATTCTACAAATAAATTCTAAGCTAATACGCCAAATTAGATAAAATGACCAAAATGTCCCTAGGGCCCACGCCTCGGAATCAGGTAAAATTTATATTTTCATAACCCTCGTACTCTCACGAGTCTATACATATCAAGAAAAATGAAATCAGAGTTTAATTGGCCCTTCAAATACCCATTTTAATTTCTCTTAATCTTAACCCCTAATTAACCATTTTGTACTGATTTTTCCTAATTGTTCACCACTAATTAGACCTTTAATCACATATAAATGAGTTACGAAGTCAAGAATATTACCTTCAAGTGATTCCCTTTAGTTAAAATTTATAATCAATGGAAATTAGAGAGATAAACAAACAAAATCAACGGTTAAAACACTTTTTAGTTTTTACCATATATGCACACAAGTATAGAAAACAGTGACATATTAACGAAATATTAAATCGTATTATTTCCATGAAATTTGACTTTAAGATTGAAGCGATTTTGGAGGTGCAAACTGGTGTGCGATAACTTATTTCTTCTAGAAAAGTGTAAGTTGACATTTAATTAAAGGGCATTACCACTGTCCCTTCGGGGACATCCACTACAATTGGAATGATATAAAGAATGTTAGAAATTTATCTGCAATTGCAGCTATTAAAGCAACTTAAAAGATTATTAAAATCAGTTCAAATGGAAGAAAAAATTATATGCATTGCTCATGTGTAAGGATGACACGGATAAATCGAGAAATAGTCCAATTTTTTAAATAAAAACAAGGAAAAATGTGGGATTGTTATAAAATATAACTCAAAGTAATAATATGGAACAAGGAAATAAAAGCAATTTAGTAAAACATGAACAAGAAAGGGAGATAGAGAGAATGAAGAGATTTTCTTCTTCAATTATGTGTATTTTCCTACTATTACAAGGCCTTTATATAGGCATAAAAGTGAAGCAAATATGTCATGGAATATGTCATTGAACATACAAAATATGTCATTGAATATGTCATTAAGCATTTGAGATGAAGATCATGGAAGAAGAGTATACATCCATCATAATGTGATATTTATCATACCACTCCCCCTTGAATGTCCATAGATACTGTCCCGTTAAAACCTTACTAGGAAAAAACCCTATGGGAAAAAAAATCCTAGTGAAGGAAAAAGAGTACACATGTTTAAAAATATGTCTTTTGGTTGCTTCGTTAAAAACCTTGCAAGGAAAACTCAGTGGGACAAAACCTTATAGGGAAAAAAGAGTACAACGCGTATTAAATCCCCCTGATGAGAGCATCAATTCACATCCTTCATCATTCACATCCCGATCTTGTACACTAGTTTCTTGAAGGTTGACGTCGGTAGAGATTTGGTGAATAAATCAGCCATATTATCACTTGAACGAATCTGTTGCACATTGATATCACCGTTCTTTTGAAGATCATATATGAAAAATAACTTTGGTGAAATGTGCTTTGTCCTAGCTCCCTTTTATGAATCCTCCATTCAATTGGGCTATGCATGATGTATTATCTTCATACAAAATTGTGGGTAGTTCGTAACACTTCAAACCACATTTGTCTCAAATAATATGTATTATAGACCTCAACCATACACATTCTCGACTTTTTATTTTCATGAATAGCAATTATCTCAACATGATTAGATAAAGTAGCCATGATTGATTGCTTAGTCGATCACCAAGATATGGCAGTGCCTCCATATGTAAACACACAGCATGTTTGAGATCAAGCCTTGTGTGTGTCAGATAAATACCCCACATCGACATAACCAACAAGATCGGAATTACAATTATTGCCATAAAATAAGCCCACATCGGTAATCCCCCTTAGATAACGCAATATGTGCTTGATTTTATTCCAATGTCTCCTTGAGCGGAGCTTTATCTTTCTAAGACATTAACTGAAAAAGTTATGTCACGCCTTATAGTGTTAGCAAGATACATTAGTGCATCGATTGCACTAAGATATGGTACTTCAGGACCAAGAAGTTCTTCCTTATTTTTTATGAGGTTGGAATGGATCTTTATTTGTATCGAGTAATCTCACAACCATCGGCGTACTCAATGGATGTACTTTATCCATATAAAATTGCTTTAAAATATTTTCAGTTTATGCTGATTGATAGACTAAAATTTCATCTTTTATATACTCAATTTGTATACCAAGATAAAATTTTGTCTTTCTAATATCTTTCATTTCAAATTCTTTCTTTAAACAATCTACTGCTTTGGGAAGCTTCCCGGGAGTTCTAATGATATTTGAATCATCAACATACATGGCGATTATAACAAATTCAAATCCATATCCTTTTATAGAGACACAAGGACAAATTGAATTATTCTTGTACCTTTTCTTTTAACAAGTACTCTCTCCGGCGATTATACCACATGCGCCCTGATTGTTTCAATCCATATAAGAATTTTTGAAGCTTTATTTAATAAATTTCTTGGAAACCTTAATATACTTCAGAACAATTTAAATCCTTCAATGATTTCCATTATACGCATATCAAGATTTTCATGTATTGCCATATTAAAACCTGAAATGATTATATCCACTATAAGAGAACATGTCTCCATATAATCAATGTGATAATATTTACTAATTTTCTTATATCACAAGTCGTCTTTATGTCTGTCGACTTGAACTTTTTACACAAGAACATATCTATACCTCCATTGGCTTTATACTTTCAGGTGTTGGGACTATCCGCCCAACTTCACATTTTTCAAGTGAAGTCAATTTTTATTGAGTATTTTTCATTTGGCCAATCATTTATCTGTTCAAATTTTATGACAGATTTGAGCTCAAGATCGTCATTAATATTTAATTATATTGGGTGCAACATTATATGAACAATATCATCAATGATCATTTTACATCGGTTCCATCATCGCACAATAAAGACATAACTTATCGAGATCTCATTATTTTCAGGTACCTGAACCTCTTTCATGAGGTCTTATAAAGTGTTATGTTATTGTGTTCTTATAAAGCACTTGCCTCCTTATTATGAGCATCTTGAACATTTGCTCCTCTCCTACTTCAAGGAGTTTTATCTTTGGATCCGATTAGTCTATTATACTTCATGCATCCCATAGACTAAATCATGGACTTTATTCTATTTGGAGCATTAACAGCTGAATTATGACATTTAGCTTTGGGTCAGCAAATGCGCTTGGCATTATTTTGCAAATGAATAATCACTAGAACTTCAAGTTCACATTTTCTTGTATGAGGATCTAGGTTTACTCATAATAATTCATTCCATATATTACTTATTTTTTCTTTTTTCAGCTACTCATTTTTCTCTCCCCAATGCTGGGATCACCAATATACATCCCCAACTTTCTTTGGGTACCCATCTTTGTGCATTGTGATGGGATAATTATATCATATCACACATTCATATTTTTATATAAAAATTATTTTATTCCTGACCCTAAATCAATTGTCATAGGGAGAATTTATCATAACTTGTTGGCTAGATGCATACAAATGCTATTGTATAAATAATATATCTCATACCAAATTTTGATTTGGGAGTTTTATTCTCATAACCAATGGTTTAGCTTAATTGAAGGCATACAATTTCTGCTAAACTAACTTTGATTTAAACCAGCATTATCAAAATAAATTATCATAATTTATATTCTGGAATTGTGCTCTAATAATTTGAGCAAACAACATTGCAAAAACCAAATTGCAAGTTGATAACCAACGCACATGTGACCATACAATAGATGCATCTATTAAAATCATATAATAGTAAACGGTCCACATGGTAGGTGACTGGGCCCATATATATCACCTTTTATTCGTTCCAGATTTTAAGGGATTCAATCCCGACCTTGACTGGTATATCATGAGAATAAGCAACACAAGAGAATTCTTGAAGAATCTTCTATTTCTTCAATATATACTAATGTGAATTCTCAATTAATTTTCGCATCATAATTGAACCAGGATGGCTAACCAGTCGTGCCAACTAATATTTGTTTCAGTAAATATTTAATTTACTATAGCATGTGATCACGCCCAAGTATATCCTCTAAATAGGATTCTGCGGACGTTGTAAATAAAACCCGAGTATTATACCCAGGGTCGAATCCACAGAGAGTTAACCTATCAACTGCTACCTTTAGATCCACTAAATTCTTTAGAACCAGCTTCCAAATACTTTTGAATCACTGTTGAGGTTTCTTTATGAACTAAAATTGTAGAAAAATAATAAGCTATAACTAAATAACTAAGATTGTAGACAAATATGAGAGACAAGCTAAGGTAATGACTTCCCCTATTGATG
>MU718536.1:34305-44500 GCA_026770625.1 Nicotiana glauca
TTCGGTGGTTCTTCAATTGATGGCTTAGCTGGAGGAGTCTCTCTTTTATCCAAGTGTAGGGGTTTAAACTCTAGATCTCTATCCCATACCCCTCTACCTTCCAACGCCAACACCCATTCAGCCAAGTCCTCACCATTCAACCCTCCAAATTTGTCAAACATGCAACCAAGGGATCCTCAACCGTCAACACTTCATCATCAGACTGTACGATTACATCCACAGTATCAATTAGAGAGCAATTGGCGAACTCACTTGGTCGCCTCATCGATTGTTGCACATTAAATATAATCTCCTCATCGTTGAGCCTCATCTTAAGCTCCCCGGTCTCACAATCAATCAAGGCTCTTCCAGTGGCCAAGAACGGTCTTCCTAAAATGATAGGGATTTCTTCATCCACTTTGCAGTCCAAGATCACAAAATCTGCGGGGAATACGAATTTCCCCACCTGAATAAGCACATCATCGAGAATCCCAAATGGACGCTTCACTGTTCTATTAGCCAACTGCAATAGCATAGAGGTGGGTCTAGCTCTCCCAATGCCCAACCTCTTGTAAATCACCAGGGGCATAAGATTAATGCTAGCCCCTAAATCACAGAGTGCTTTTGTAAAGGCAAAGTTCCCAATAGTGCACGGAATAGTAAAACTCCCTGGATCAGAGAGCTTTTCAGCAACAGGTTTGGTTACCACTGCACTACAGGTCTGCGTGAGTGTCACTATGGCCAAGTCTTGGAAGTCAAACTTCCGGTACATCAAGTCTTTCATCATCTTCGCGTACCCAGGCATTTCCGTTAAAGCTTCGATTAACGGGATATTTACTTGAATCTGCTTGAGCATATCAAAGAACTTCTTGTACTACTCTTCCTTTTGGTGCTTGGCCAATCTCTGTGGGAATGGTGCAGGTGGTCTTTTCTTCCCAATCACTTGGGATTTGTCTTTCTCAACTATTATCTCTTCTACCGGCTCTGCAACTGTCTCAGCAGTTTTCTCAGTCTCTTGCTGAATATTCTGTTCTTCAGGAACAGGCTGGACTGTCACATCTGTCAGCCTTGTTGATTCATCCAGCTCAATGGGTACCTGAATCAGGGTCTCAGCCTGTATGTTTTCTCGAGCTTTCTCCTGCTCTACATCAAGATCTCTACCATTATGCAAACTCACCGCCATTAGCTGCTTCGGGCCTTGATCCTTGGGATTGGTCTGGGTATCTGCAGGCAATGTCCCTTGAGGACGGTTATTAAAAGACATAGCAATTTGGCCTACCTGCATTTTAATATTTTGTATAGCTGCATCATGTGCATCTACCCTTTCATTGGTCTTTGCATTGGACCCAATCACCTGTTGCATCATCGCTTCCAGTAGCAAAGCCATCTTCTTGTCTCCCACCATGCTGCTGATTATTATACCCCTGAGGTCTAGGATAAGGTGCCATATTGTTGGGAGGTCTCATGCCTCCCATGTTAGTTTCGAGTTTGTCTGTCTGTTGAGATGGTTGATGTCTTTTGTTGGCACGGTTCAAAACCCGGAATGCTTTCTCAGGATCTGAGAGTCCTTCAAGCAGTTCTCCAGTCCTTGTAGAATTTCTTGGCATACACCTGTGCAACCAAGTCAACCGTCAAAAGTTTCAATCAAAAATTGGGTGTAAAGAAACTAGATACACCAAGAATTTCTGTAATTCTATCAATGGCAGTTGGTAATTCCATTAACTCCCCGGCAACGGCGCCAAAATTTGATCACGCCCAAGTGTATCCTCTAAATAGGATTCTGCGGACGTTGCAAATAAAACCCGAGTATTACGCCCAGGGTCGAATCCACAGAGAGTCAACCTATCAATTGCTACCTTTAGATCCACTAAATTCTTTAGAACCAGCTTCCAAATACTTTTGAATCATTGTTGAGGTTTCTTTATGAACTAAAATTGTAGAAAAATAACAAGCTATAACTAAATAACTAAGATTGTAGACAAATATGAGAGACAAGCTAAGGTAATGACTTTCCCTATTGATGGAATTCCTTCTGTTTATGCTTCATACAAATTTACCGACCCACTTTATTAATCATGAACACTCACCTCACCGTAAATCTCTCCCAAGCAATCACAGTGATATACTATTGCACTCTCCCAAGATAACTAGCTCGCTTTAATTAACACAGTTCATTTAAGATTACACCCAAGGCTTCGTTATTCCTAATCCCGCCTTTAAACCCTCAGATATAGATTCCTCTTAATACTTTAGGAGTGGTGTTATTCAACAACTACCTAAATATGCATTCTTTTCCAAGTTATGCACACTGAATAGGCACAGCTAATTGAGGATCCTGTCAATTAACTACAACAAGAACATAGTTGAATAAATAAAGATTAAATATGGCAATTTTGCATTAACATAAACAAGAAGTTCATCTCTCAATAGGTTCCATCAAGACCTTAGACAACGAAATTAGCTACTCATAGCTATGGGTAAATAAACTAGAATAGAATTCATCATCAAAATCAAAAGAAAGAAGAAAGATGTTTGGAGAAATCTCTCACAATAGTTTTTCCTTCCAAGATAATCTAAAAATCAATACTTGCCTCCTTTTGGGCGAAGTCTATGGTTTAAATAGGGTTTAGGTCTAAAAAATCCCATTTTTACACTTTGGTCCCTTAGCTTTTCGGCGCTGCCGCGGTTCTGCCGCGGTCGCCGTGGAACCGCGGCAGAACAGTGCCTCTGGTTCTTCAAACTTCTGCAGCAGCTTTTCACCGCGGTTCTACCGCGGTCACGGTGGAACAGTACTTTCGGCTCTAAAGGGCTGGTACGATGTGACTTCAATAGGAATTTGTATTTTTGGCCTCTTTTCTCCAGTATTGACTCCAAAATAGCTCCTTAGCCTTCCTTAGCCATTTATCACCTATAAATCATGAAAAACACTAATAAGAGCATTTTGTTATCATATATATCATCAAAACAACATAAGAATGTGATTATTCAAGGTGTGATTATAGTCAAATTCACCTATTATCAGCATGTGATTTCATCACCATGCTTATACATTTGTAGTACAGATAGAAGAAAAATCGGGTAACCTTTCATATTTATCCGGTATGATTATAGTAATATGAAGATATTCAATCTTCCTTTCATTTATAGTCTCAATATGCCAACCACTTTGGCTAATATATTTGAAACTTAAAAAGTTTCTTTTTGAGACTTACTACCACCAATGCCATGAATAATTTTATTTATTCGGGTAGTAACAAATTTGCTCTTTCGGAGCTCTCAATAATTTTGTAATACAAGATCTTTATACCACTATCCAAGTGGTGAATTTTTCCTCCACAGAAAAAATTATCTTATCATTGTCACAATCAAAAATATTATAGACAAGACTCATTTCTTGCTTTACTTTTGCCTTTAATAACCTTTTATAGGGCATGACAAAATATTTTTTTACATGTACGCGACCAATGATATATTTATATAACCACATTGTAATATTCATTATCTTTATTTCTCTCAAACCTCCATTAAAGGTGAGTTGTGGTATTCATCCAAGCATGCATTGCACGTCTTTATTCATTATTTTTATCACATATTACCACATTCACCTTCAAGAATGGGTATGCATTCTCAATGCTTATCATATATCACATCCTCTTCAAGGAATGGATCATAATCAGCGACGTGCTTTATTATTTTTCATACCAATTTGGTGGTAAACATTGCCTTCACATTTTGAAGGACTATTTTGAGAACCGTTCTTGTTCTCATTTTTATAATTATCATAATGATGATTATTATTATTTTGATCTTTGGAACTCCCACGTTCATTTTTTAACCCTATGTCTTCATTTGAACTTATTATGCACTGCTGTCACATTCAATTCAAGAATGGAGCACATCAAGTGGGACAATCTTCATGCCTTTAATGAAAAATATATTATTGTTCTTTAATCATCATTATATAATCAATACGGTACAGTGAGACTCAAACCCAATGTCTTACCAATATAAAGACATGTTAGGCCATAATAAATTGGGACTCAAATTCAACTCTTTTTATCATGGAGCATCAAGACTTGAATCTAATGGCTTATCGTTAATCAATGTCATAATCTGCCAAAGTAAACTGGACCATAATATATTACCATTCACGATTACATGCATAAGTGAATTAAGTTTCAACAAGACATATAGAATATAATAACTCTTATGATTAGAACATTTATTGTAAATTCTATTATAGTTCAGATGGACCGCAAATCAATGTCATAATATTTCTTGAATCAATTTTAGGATATTACTACTGTAGGGGCTAATTTAAGACAACAACATAAAGAATATTTCTAAATGTATGTATCGGGGTGATGTTCTGTCCATACAATTTCAATTGAAAATGGATTGTGGGTAAATTATACTTATAATTTTAAAATCATGTAAACATAGAGTAGTAATACACCTTTAATTATAATAATAATTTTGATAGTCACAGTACCTCTCCAACTTGGTAATTATTTTAATGCTATGATCATCCTTATAAATGTTAGTCTAAATCTACATCAAACTAAGGTCAAGTAAATATTATCATTAAATGAGACTGGCTTGAGATCAATATGA
Source organism: Nicotiana glauca (assembly GCA_026770625.1). Lineage (NCBI taxonomy): Eukaryota > Viridiplantae > Streptophyta > Magnoliopsida > Solanales > Solanaceae > Nicotiana > Nicotiana glauca. The sequence goes on from MU718536.1 coordinate 38,899, forward strand.
GGTTAACTATGCTATTGCAGTATAAAATTTTACCTTTCTCATCTTTATGCACATAAGACTAAATTAATGACACGACAGTGTTATCTTTAGTACTTACCACAAAATCTTTATCAAGATGTAATGATAGTTTTCCTTGGCAAAGCAGCAAAAGCAGCTGTAGCTTCCATGGAAGGTTTTCACTTCTTTTAGGAAGTATTAGAGAAAATACGATAACATTCGTGCTGATAACGTGTTATAAAATATAACTCAAAGTAATAATATGGAACAAGGAAATAAAAGCAATTTAGTAAAACATGAACAAGAAATGGAGATAGAGAGAAGGAAGAGATTTTCTTCTTCAATTGTGTGTACTTTTCTATCTATTACAAGGCCTTTATATAGGCATAAAAGTGAAGCAAATATGTCATGGAACATACAAAATATGTCATTGAATATGTCATTAAGCATTTGAGATGAAGATCATGGAAGAAGAGTAGACATCCACCATAATGTGATATTTATCATAACAGGGATAACCATTATATGGTAAGAGTATAATGCAAGAGACACCTTTTGGATGCATTTTTTTCTTTAAAGGGTGTGAATGGGAAATGGAAGAGACACCTTTTGGATGCACCTCTCGAGATCACTCATCATTTGTCTATAAATTTAGAGGCTTCACCTCATTTTTGAGAAATCGAAAACTCTAAAAATTTCTCCCCTCTTTTCTATTTGCATTATTTTCAAATAAACATAAGTGTCAAGTGGGATTTGCTCCGTCTGTTGAGTTCGCTGAAATTCTGTAATTTTGATTGTCAGTATTGCAGAATAGTTATTCCGTTCTATCCTGGGAGGAATTAATCCAAAACCTTGGGCAACAGTGAGGGGATTAAATTCCTTAAGGACACATAATCAATTTGTGCGCTCGAAATTATTTTTTCTGTTTTGTTTATTAAACTAATGTTTCTCTGCTTCTCTGATTTCGAACACACACACACGCTATATATATATATATATATATATATATATATATATATATATATATATATATATATGAAGGACCCTAATTTGATTATCCATCACTTTCAAAATTTTCGTTAATTTGACGATGGAATCAAGGAGAAAATGTATTCTAAGTGATGTTTGCAGTAAATCTAAAAATGCATCTTTTTCGAATATTCCCAAAGGACAAATCATTAGATCTGAAAGAAATGTATTTCTTATATGAATTTTTATCTCTCACCCATGATTAATTAATAGAAAATTAGAAATATCTAAATTCGTAACTAATGCTCATCTTAAAATTAAATTAACTTTACTTGGTCAAACATCAAGTATATATATAGATAATTTTTCTCGTTTCGAATTCCTTCTATATATTTGTATGTGAGAGAGACATAACATTACATGCTTTTTACACGAATAAAGATAATCGTTGGGCATGAATCCCAACTATATATATTAACCACAAATTCATAAAAGATTACAAAAGTTTTCTGGGGTCGTTGCTACATAGTATATTACAAGAAAAACGTAACTTTGAACAGTGCAAAAATTCAAGTGTCAGCGCAACAATCCATAATATCCAATCAAAATTTAGCACAGACTATATCTCTTAAAAACCATGAAGACAAACGAAAGAAAAAGAAAAGAAGTTAAAGAATGTTAAGAAGAAAGTAGAAGAGAGTCTACAATGCACACAGTGACCTTTATCTATATTCACACTAGAGCGTGGGATAGTACCTTCCTCTTTTTGTATAGGATATGCTTCAAAATTCAAGTTTCAGGTAGAGGTTAATGAATGATATCATATTCCTGTAACGACCTGGCCGATCGTTTTTTGAATTTACGTCCCGATTCCTTATTAACTGCTTTTCCCAAGTTTATTTCTGCTATTTTGATTTGGCGGGACGTTAGTTTTTAAGTTTTGGAGAGTTTTGGGACGCTTAGTCCCTAATGAGAGCTTAAGTGTTGGAAAGTTGACTATAGTCGGAACAGTGTGAAGACGACCTCGAAATGGAAATCCGATGGTTCCGTTGGGTGATTTCAGGTTTAGGGGCGTGTTCGGATTGTGTTTTCGAGGTCCGGAGCTAATTTAGGCTTGCAATGCCGAAAGTTGAATTTTTGAAGTTTCCGGTTCGATAGTGAGATTTTGATCCGAGGGTTGGAATGGAATTCCGAGAGTTACAGTAGTTCCGTTATGTCATTTGGGATGTGTCCTCAAAATTTCAGGTCATTTGGAGGTGGTTTGATTGGGTTTTTTATCAAGAGCGGAATTCGGAAGATTTTTAGAAACTTATGCTTGAATCCGATGTGTTTTGGGAAATTTGATGTTGTTTGAAGTGTTTTGAAGATTTGTACAAGTTTGGATAAGGTTTTAGGATATGTTTATGCCTTTGGTTGAGGTCCCGGGAGCCTCGGGTGTGATTCAGATGCTCAACGAATCATTTTAAGTTGTTAAAAAGTTGCAGGTTTGTGTTCAGTTGTTGCTGAGGGGTTTAACCCTTCGCGTTCGCGATGAAGGCTCCGTGTTTGCGAAGGGTGATGAAGTTTGGGCATCGCGTTCGCGAAAAGGGTATCACGTTCGCGTAGAAGAAAGTGGTTAGCTGGGTTCGAGGTGGAATTGTTCTTCGCGTTTGCGAGATGTGTAACACATTCGCGAAGGGTTGGTCGGTGGAAGCATCGCGTTCGCGAGGGCATTGTCACGTTCGCATAAGAGGAATTTTTGTCAACGATATTTTTGTGCTTCGCGAACACGAGGTCTTGACCGCGTTCGCGAAGAATGAATTAACATACCTCGGCAGAATGTTTTAAAAGGGTTATATCACGAATTTTAGCCTAGTTTCCTCTATTGTTAGGCTATTTTGAAGCTTTTTGAAGAGGGTTGAAGAGAGATTCAAGGGGAATCACTTGGAGGTAACATTCTGACTTCATAACTCATTTTTATGTGATTAAATACCTGATTAGTGGTGGATAATTTGGGAGAAATGGGTAATTAAGGCTTGAGTTTAAGGGAACCAAAAAGGGGTATTTGAGGGGTCAATTGAACTCCGATTTTAGTGTTCTAGCTATGCATAGACTCGTGAGAGTATGAGGATTCCGAAAATATAAATTTTATCCGATTTCGAGATGTGGGCCTGAGGAACATTTTGGCTATTTTACCTAATTTCGCGTATTAGCTTAGAATTTAATTGTGAAATCAATTACTGGAGGTGTTATTTACAATATGAAATTTAATTGAGTATATTTGGCCCATTTGAAGTCGGATACTTGTGGCAAGAATGTGGTTTCGGGTTTTCGAGGTAAGTGGCTTGTCTAACCTTGTGTGGGGGACCTTTCCACTTAGGATTGATATTGTGATAATTGAAATGTCCAGTACGTGAGGTGACGAGCACGTACTTGTGCTAAGTTTTGGAAATCCATTTTCTTTCATTAAAAATATCCTCGAATTGTGTTCTTCCCTTTCTTGCTTACACCGTTTTAGAAATTTAGCCTGCTGTTAGCCTAAAGAAGTATGTCTACTTGACTAAATTGCTCTATTTGCCTTAACTTCCTTATTTGTATTACGTGAAACATGCTAGGTTAGGATTACCTACTTCACCTTGATATGAATTTGATTGAATTGAGTTTCTTGTTGCTGCTGTGTGTTTACTTTGGGACTACGGGACGGTATTCTGGGAGATCTCCTGTTTGTTTATTTTGGGACTATAGAATTGCATTTCGGGAGATCCCCTGCACTTTTACATTGAAACTACGGGATTAAACCCGGTAGATTCCCGCGCATTTTTATGAGTTGGACTACGGGACTGCACCCGGGAGATCCACAAGATATGATATTTACATTTGGGGGCTACAAGAAGTTATCGTGCGAGATCCCTGGTTGTTATCTTGGAGCTGAGCTGCATTCTTTTTTTGTGTTTTTATTTGTCTCTGTAATAGTTGTTGCTGTCCTTTATAGCCTGTGTTACTTATTTACACTGTTTATTTCATACTGTTAAACCTTATTTCTTATTTCCCTCAGTAGGGCCCTGACCTTCCTCGTCACTACCCAACCGAGGTTAGGCTTGTCACTTACTCAGTACTGCTGTGGTGTACTCATGCCCTTTCTGCGCATGTTTTTCATGTGCAGATCCATGTAACTCTACTCAGGCTTACCATTCTTGAGGCGAGGCGATTCTACGGGACTTCGAGGTATATCTGCCGCGTCCGCAGACCGAAGAGTCTCTTTCTATTCCTGCATTTAGTAGTTAGCCCTTGTGTACTTTATGTTCTTGTGAGACATTCCAGAGATTAGAGCTATGTAGTATTTTCTCAGCTTGTGGATCCGTGAGTTTCCGGATTTTGGGATAATGTATCAGATATTGAGAAGTTGTGTGTATAGAGCGACATTTAAACATTTTTTTTACCTTTAGTTATTTCGGCTTTTGATTATTTATTCCGCAAGATTTGTTTGTTTCCGCATTTGTTAGGCTTACCTAGTCGTAAAGACTAGGTGCCGTCACGATAGTTCACGGATGGTGAACTGGGGTCGTGACAATTTAAGTGATGTATAAACTTCCACATGGAAATAAAATAATCAAGTAAATTAATTAAGTACAAAAACAAAAGGTACCTTTACAAGTCTTGAAAGGTTCGTCTCATTAATTATTCACTTCAAAATAGTCCAACACTCAATCTAGTCATGATGATGAGCTAGATATAATTGAAAGACACAAAGAGGTAACCAAATTGTTTTAGGCAATCTCTTGATTAGGCCATGTGTTTCAATGAAATAAGCCTCAACGATGTGGGTGTCACTAGTAATAAGTGATGTCATTCTAAAAGGATGTTAATTTTTTGTTGTTGATAAATGTTTTTCACTCAAAAAGCAAATGACTTTAGTAGTTACAGTAGGCTAATAATATAATCGAACTATAATGAGTGTGACTCATTTTCTAGATAAATAAGTGAGACTATTTAAAGCATAATAGATGCAAATAATTAATGTAACCAATCTTAGCTAGTTTGAAATAGTTAATTAATTGATGGAAAAAAGTTAAGCGATCAATATAATCTCCAATCTGTATAATAATAAAAATAGTTAGACCTTTTACTTTGAAACTCATTATTAATTTATTTTGAGACATATTAAACCATAGAAGTATCAAGAAGCAAAATTCTTCAATCTCTTGTCATTCCCAGCTAGGCGTTGTATATTTCATGTTCTACGCGTGAAGATTAGAATACTCTAAAAATTGTAAGTAGGCTATTATATTACTTAATTAACACTTGATCAAGCATGGTGTGCTGGATTTTGTTGTTTAATAACAAAAGAAGTGTAAATGAAAAATGATGGGAAAAAAATAGAGGGAAATGAAATTTTAAATGAGTTCACTTTATTAATGTATTTTTGTCACGACCCAAATCCCATACCCGGTCGTGATGGCGCCTCTCGTGAAGACAAGGCCAGCCAACAACCCCAAATCATCTCTTTAAAAGCTATCAAACATAAATGAATAGAAAATATAACTCATTAGCATTAAAACTATTAATTTCATCCCAATACAACCCGACCGGGGTGTCACAAGTCATGAGCATCTAAAGGAGTCCAAATACCTTTACAAGACCAGTAGTGTACAATACG